>OMLM01012444.1:2320-17466 GCA_900302695.1 Helostoma temminkii
TTTCTGTTGTGTGTGTGTGTGTGTGTGTGTGTGTGTGTGTGTGTGTGTGTGTGTGATGCCAAGTGAAAACAACACGATTCTCTGATTGGTGCCTAGATTCAGTCATGAACATCATTTATGTTGAGACAACCCCCGAAGAGTAACTGATAACGAACGTCACCCGTCACAGTTTACACACACATGCGCAGGATTAGCAAATGTGGTGCACAGATCCTGTGTCCACTGGGACCTGCAGCACAATAGCTAACGAGGTGGGACAGAGCCACCGCAGCTGCTCACACACACACACACACACACAAGTTCACACAGCTTCGTGTAAATGCTTCATAATAACTACACAACGAATCAGACATCTGCAGCTGATGCAGGCGCACGATTCAGAGACCAAGTGAATTTCCTCGAGATTCATTTCATGGACAATGGACAGTAATACAGTAAGTGAGGCGATGCAATAAGCATGAGTGAGTCCTGCAGGGGCTGTAATGAGTTTACGGTTTGGGTTGGTGCTGAGCTGAAGTCCCTCACGTGGACTTCAAGGTGCTCCACGCTCCAGCGACACTGCCTCATAGTGTTTTCACACAGGAGTGAAACAACGTCTTAAAGAGACATGAACACACACGTTTTACACCAACGTATACTTTACACACAAACGCGCATATCCAGACATGACAAACACAGAATCACGTGTCATCTACGTGCACGGCTTGCTTCATTATTAACAACCTGCCCCATTTCTCATACTATTTATTTTTATATTTACTGTCCCTGTCAAATAAATGCCGCAGACAGTGAGTGCACCTCAAATGATTTGCCTTTTCCAGCTGGTCTAGTTCAGCTAAAGTGGTCCCTGTGCTGCTGATGGGTCCCCGAGGGGTCCTCAGTCTGTGAAAACACATCCATGCACAATCAGAAATGAGCATCGGTTTGAGCCAATAACTCATTCAACTCATCTAACCAAGCAGCACCGACCTGTGCAGAGGACACCAGCAGGTGCAGACCACACAGCAACCACGCACAGACTGGTGAGCTGGTGATTTCCCTGCACAGTGAGAGTAAAGCTGTGCATTCCTCCTCTGCAGTGGGCTCTCTCTTCCTTTCCTTCTCCTACCCTCTCTCTCCGTCTGTCTGAAGGAGGCTGTGTTCTCCCCGTCAGCGTCTGCAGCATGTTAACTACCACTCAGGACATCGTCTTACCTTTGCTCTTATGTTTGACTGCTCCTTCCCGTCTGTCCTGCCTTCAGTTCCCCACCATCCTCCCTCTGCATCCGTCTTTCCTCTCCTACTTCTCCGCGCTCGCTCATGCCTCCATCTCGCTCTGCCTCTCTCTCTCTTTCTCTTTTCCCCAGGGAGTTCGTGTGCGAGCGCAGTCAGCGGCGGCGTGACATCACTCCAGGATTTCCTCCACTGCACTACCTTTCTGTGCCTTTCCCTCTGCCATCTGCTGCCATTTCTCATCAATCATAACTTAACTGGCACTATTTTCATCAAGCCTTCCTCTCGCCTCTTTCCCTTCTCAACCATTTTTTACACTTACTTCCCTTTTCATGTCTCTGTCTCTCTTTAGCTCATTCCTCCCTTTCTCCCCTCATCACCTCTTACCCCTCCTTCCACTCTCAGTAGAATAATGAGATGCAGATGCCTGTGAGGGCAACAAACACACATGCTGCACACACACGCAGCACGTAATCTTACTTATGAATGTGGCAGAGGTTAAGACATCCCAGGCACTCAGCGAAGAGCTTCAAGGCGTTGCTAAAAATAGCTGCATGCTCTCCTCCGGGCTCCGTTCTCCTGCCTGCCTCCTCCTCCTCCTTGTTTCTATTTATAGCAACACCCGGGGAGACGAGAGACATTTATAGAAAGGACAGTGCGCTACTAGCTGTTTGTCTGTTTTCATTTTCGTTTCTCAGAACAGTCGTGTTGGTTTCCCTCGGCCTCCCACATGCTCTCATCCAGCTCAGCTGTCTTTTCACAAGCAGCCTCCATTCACAGCAACATCACTTGTTTACTCCCAGTGGGTTTGCCATAATGAACAGCATGTGACAGATACAAGAGCAAAGCTGGGAAATGTATTCAAATCCCAGGACTGACATTTTCAGGTGTACAGTAGCTGAATGATTATCATAATGACACAGAGACTGAATGCAGTGAACTGAATAGGACAAGTATGATCTGTGATAAAACATGGCCACACTTTAAATTATCCCTGAGACGTTGTTTAGTTCAGGTTCCACACCGACTGGACTGCACCATCACCACTGCACCAATAAACATACCAGGCAGCGTTTTATCCATAACTACAGGCGCTAATTCTGCAGGGAGCAACCACGTGAGCTTCATCACTACAGGCTTAGCATCATTCACAAGTCAACTGAGTCGAAGATATTCACGTGTGTGGAAATGCAGCTCACTGTGCTACACGTCAAATCAGTCTGCACAGTCTTGGTTTAGTTCTATCCTACATTGTGTGAGGCGAGTGATGTTGATGCTTTTCTACTTCTTCAGCTGTCAAACACACTGAGCTGTCAATCAAATTTATTTTATTTAAATAGTGAGTGGGCTGAGCAGTGGGAAATCCATCCATTTAAAATATATTTTTTTAAATTAAAGAATAGAAAACGTTATTGTTTGAATGTTGGTTTTCATCTGCCACAGTCTCGGCAAAATAATTACGTTTAAAATGTTATTCAGGATTTAGAAACGTTTAAATGCTTTTGTAGTTGAAACAAATAATCAAGAAAATTCAAAAAGTTGAAAGATTTTATATAAATTTTCTTATTTTTGCTTCCACGCTTTCCTGGGTTCTACTTTGGTTCTTTCTGTGGTTCTCCTTTCAACCACCAGATGCCCTCTTGCTCCTTTCCTCAATCACCTGCTCACCTGAACGTCCCCTCCTGACTCACCTGCTCTACATTTCCGCCACCTGGATTTTAATTATAACACTGCACTGTGGTGATAGTTTTTTTTTTGCATATCCAGATTTTATCCAGATTATTTGTTCAAGTCTGGACAGCAAAAATGTATTCAAATCTGATTTAAACTACATTTGGAGGTGGTGAGGTCCAATTGGATTTTTACAAATGTGTCCCAGCCTGGACACATCGTCCGCTGAAATCAGATTTCAAACGGTCTTTTGCATCTTTCCTTACGCAACTAGAGGCAACAACAACGTCAGACCCGGGGACGGAGGAGATCTGCACTGCAGCTTGATAGTGTGAGATGATGCAGCTCCATTTTCCTTGCCTCTGTACCCATACGTTGGTATGAGTAGGTCATTACCGGAGCAACCCATGCAAAGTTGGTTGAATATGCTAGTTATGTCTGGACATATAAATCCAGTTAATAATGCTGAATTGCCTGCAGAGCTGATGTTAGTGTGGTTCACAAACAGCCTTGTTGCTTCACACTTAGCTCGGCTTGTGATCTCCTCTTTGCCCCAGTGTGTGTGTGTGTGTGTGTGTGTGTGTGTGTGTGTGTGTGTGTGTCTGAGCAATGCACTCACTGTGAAACTGTTGTTGACATTCTTTGTGCTGGACTCTGCGACGCTGGCATCTGACAGGTCCACCTCGTCAAAGATAAGGGACTGCAGAAAAGATAGAAAGAAAGATGTTGCAAGAGGTTGAACAGAAAGACAGAAGGGAAGAAAGAGAAGACCAGAATGAGTCTTTGAACGATATTTCCATATTAGCTTATTTTACTAGTATGTTAGAGCGTGAAGGTGGTCGGCTGTGAGAGTAATGCCTTGTCATAGCCACAGTGATGCAGGCCTAAAATGGAGCAACATCTTAGTATCACATGGAAGCTACTGCAGGAAACATGAAAGCACTGTCTGATAGTAAAAATGTCATTTTCTATTTTGAAAACACAGCACACACTCCAGTTCTGCAGTTACATCTATTTTTAGTTTATTATGAGGAGCTACAAGCACGGATGGATTACTGCGAATCCTACCAGGCATCATCCCAGAGGTGTCTCGATCAGCCACAACATTAAAGCTTGTACTGTGTAGACCCCCTCTGTCACCAAAATAGTTCTGACCCATTCACTAAAACTTTGAGTCTCTCTGTTCATTTCTCCAGGTCCTCATCCTGGACGTCGTGTGGTCCAGGTGTTACCAGCTGGCAGCAGCAGGTAGTCGCTGGTCATTATCTGTGATCATATTCTTGTTTGTTTGCTCTTCTTTTCTTTCTCCACTTTCCACTCACCCAAATCGTTTGAGGCAGATGGCCGCCCAACCTTACCCTGGTTCAGGTGGAGGATTCTTCTGCTAAACTGAACTGTCTCCTAGTGGTTGCTCTACAGGGATCGTTGTCTTTTTCTCTTTAAACCTTAATGAGTAAAATGCTTCTGATGATGATTCTGTTACAATTTGGAGCTGCCCTTTACTCCCAGTTTGCATCAATGAGCCTTGATCAATGATGTCCTTTCTTTTGCCAGTTTTGGTAGGTACTGACCACTGCATACTAGAAACACCCCATAAGACCTGCCATTTTGGAGAAACTCTGACCATCACCTGGGGTTTTGCTCAGATCCTGCTTCATTTTTTCCTGCTTCCAACACAACAAGTTCAACAACTCACTAGTCCCTAACTGCCTAATACTGTATATCCCACTGCTTGGCTGGCACAGTTACCAGATAATCAGCATCTCTCACTTCACCCGTCAGTAGTTTTAATGTTGTGGCTGATTAGTGTTTACATTTTTATTGTGTTTACACAACTTTATATTATGATATCATGTAAACAGACTTTTGAAAACCTGACAAACATGTTTGGTACGTGGATGATGTTTGTCATTACACCAAACATCTCAGCTCACATGAAACAACACTGACTGGTTCAGACGTCGACTTGCGTCACATTTGGATCCACGTGACAGTTGAGTCAACGGCACAATGTCCCACAGATTCTGAAGCTTCAGCTGCGATTTCAGGCATTTTTTAATTTAAGAAGCTCCAGACTGATCAGACTCAGCTGACATTCTCATTTAATTTCCTTTATTTCATTATTTGAAATGCCAAACAGTGCGTCAGTGAGAGAATATTTATATGTTATACATCGCCCTATGTCTATTTAAATATTCATACAAAAACTCACCGAATATAATGTTTCACTAACACTTGAATAAAATTTGTATTAATCTAATCAAATCTTCTTTTAACTACTTAATTTACCTGTGCAGGGTCATTTCCTGCCACCATCTTTGTTTTTGTAAAGAAGAAATTGCCATTCCAGGGAATTAGACTCCAATTCTACTTTCTAGGACTGAAGCAAATTGTCCATCACAATGACCTCCGAGAGAAGAATCTATGAGGATCCAGCAACTGCCTTCACAATTTGGATGAATAAAACTGATTCGGTAAGGCAGAAATGGTCGTCATGTACTGCTTTATGGGGTCTCCAGAGAGGCAGCATGTATGCAACACATGAGAGGCACAAGATGGGACTATGTATGTTCATGTATCTGTTATGTCATTTGGATTGTCCAAAATGTACTGTGCTGCTCTGTTCAGTACACGCCATATACTTCATGTACTAGTACTGCATGTCTGTTTTGGATCAGGTATCCCTCCTCTGTTGCTCTTCCTGATGTTTCCAGCGTATTCGATTCCAGGGTCATACACTATATGGACAAAAGTATTTGGCCGCCTGACCATTACACCACGTATACTCGGAGCTTCCCTCTTGCAGCTATACCAGCTTCCACTCTTCTTGGAAAGCTTTCCACATGTGTTTCTGAGGGATTTTGTGTTCATTCATTCTGTAGAGCATTTAGGAGGTCAGGAACTGATGTTGGACCAGACGTCCCGGCTCACAATCTCAGTTCCAGCTCATCCCAAAGGTGCTTGATGGGGTTGAGTTCTTCTTTTGTGCACTGGGGCTCAGTCATGTTGGAATAGAAGATGGCTTCTTCAAACTGTTGCTACAAAGTTGGAGACATAGCATTGTCCAAAGTGTCTTGGTGTGCTGAAGCATTAAGATTGTCCTTCACTGGAGATAAGGGGCCAAATCCAAACCCTGAAAAACAGCCCCATACCATTATCGCTCCAGGTGTGTCTGAATACTTTTGTCCATGTAGTTTATGTCCAAACTATAAAGCCCTGTGAGGTCATTTTGTGATTTAGGGGCCTTTTAAATAAAACCTTGATTTGATTCTACATTTATCTTTCACTTCAGTCCAGAACCAGTTTGATAAATATGGACAATGTTAGGGATGGGATGGATTCTTCACTTATCATCTGTCACATTTTACCAGGCAACAATCAGCTGAAGCTAAAATAAATTCATATTTACATTGGTCTGTTTAAGTGGCTGAGTCTAAGAAGAACTAGCAACAGTTCAGAAATGTTCTGGTCAAGAACATTAACAGTGTCTCGTCCTTTTAGTGATAACTCATAGGTCACATCTGCCAGGAAACGATCCCGGTTACAACATAGCTACATATAAACTGACACTGTGAGATTTTCTGCTGTATTTTCTTTTTTTTTGACTCTATATGAGAACGGTTACAGTCAGTGTTAATATGTTGGACCGGATTCCTGTGTGAGCTGGAGCCAACTCCTGTGCGATATAGCCAGCGTACCGACCGAGAGGAGAGCCAGAGTCTACAAACGGGAACACGATATCCTAACAGAGCTGTGATGTGTAAGGCACGCAGATGAGCTCTTACGGGGCCGCAGGCCAGAAACCAATGTCGTCAAAGGAATGCCCTCCGACTGTGTGCGTGTGTCTGTGTGTGTGTGTGTGTAGGAGGAGTGAGCAGCTGCAGCTGTCGGAGGGAATGCCCAGTTAATGACACTCTCACCAGGCCTGGCTGAAGAGGGAAGCCAGCCAGTGCTTACTGTGTATGTGTGTGTGTGTGGGTGCGCGCACTTAGTGAGCTCATGTGTCTTAGCACTTCCACATATGCCTACAAATGCATGTGTGTGCGCGTGCCAACACAAACACTGCTACGGCACTATTGGCAGCTATACCATTTGCATTCCATTGCTTGTACTGTTTGTGTGTGTGTCTACAGTCCTTCTGACACACTCTCACTCACCCCAACACCAACTCAACACACACACACACACACAATTGTATAACACACTCAACTGTTTGAGAGAAGCTGTAAT
This sequence comes from Helostoma temminkii, assembly GCA_900302695.1. NCBI lineage: Eukaryota > Metazoa > Chordata > Actinopteri > Anabantiformes > Helostomatidae > Helostoma > Helostoma temminkii. The sequence continues at coordinate 9,434 of OMLM01012444.1, forward strand.
GAAAGCTGACAGTGGATGGTGGACAAAGTCAAGCGTCCAGACCCTCTGTTACCCATAGATCCAGAGCTCAGCTCAGCGGCTGCATCTCAGCATCCTCAACAAGCATCCTTTCCTACCTCCTCTGATTCCTCTCTCCCTTCGTTAGTACGTTTTATTAGAGGGTGTTTTACTGTTTCTACTGCCTCTAAGAACTGGCTAGTATCCATAAATGACTTTAACTCTGGCTTGAATTCAAGGAAGAGGGAAGAGGAGGGCTGCTTCTAGGACAAACTGCTGGGCTGAGATGGAGCCTCTCTGATGGATCAATGAGGAGGTCAGGATTCTCAAGCACAGGGCAGCACAGCCAGCCAGGCCACTTTGGAAACACCAGAGTGGATGGACATGTAGGGAATGGGCTCTTATCCACAGTATCGTCATGTGACTTTTTCATAGTTATATTTCATTCTCCCAGGACGGAAAAAAGACTTTACTCTATGGGGAAGGACAAGCAGCACACAGCGTAAAACAGTCAAAGCCACAATCATTAAAGATGAGTATGTTTAAAGGTTTTCCAAGCCTGTCTTAAAACTGCTCTAACCATTCCTCCTGTTCATTAAGCGTGTAACACTTCTGAAACCCACGACACACACGTCCACAATCCCTGTTACCTCACCCAACCCGCTGCCAGCATGTTGAAGACATCCCACCTCTTCTGTGGTGCAATCCGCTTCGTATTTATCCTCCTATTTATCCTCCCATCCCAGGAACTGATATTTCTCCTTGCAAGAGGACCTACCATTTATGCTCAGGCTTCACATTAAGAACATTGTTTTAGGTCTGAATGAAACTGTGAATATTTACATTCCTACTGTTCATATCAAGTATGATTGGAGCCTTTCCTAAAGATGTTTGAATTTCCATGTCCAAATCGACACCTGTATATAGTTTTAAGACAGACTTAAACATTTGTGGCCTTACAGTTTGTTAACATGTGTTTTGTTGATCGACATGGGCCTTTATTCTGAATACATTAAGGATCAATAAAGTATTCTCTTATCTTATATCTATATGATACACAGTGCATTCATGTCATATGGTAATAAAAAAGGTCTGGACTTTCTTCAGTGAGCATGGAATTTGTTGAAAGAGCTTAATTTGGTGTCAGCCTACAAAATGGCTTTACCACTGTCAAAACGACACCTGTTATCATGACATTTTGTATCTTATCCTGTCTTTGCTCAGCGGGGCCGTATGGCATGAATGCAGCACTATTGCATACAGGTGAATGGGAAAGTAGAGGATGGTTAAGCAGCAGTGGTGGTCTGGCCCCTGGCTGTGCTGTGCTGACCCGGATTCTCACTAGGCCTTCCTCAGATCCGCTGGCACCCAGAGGCGGAGGGGAACGTCGTGCGCCCGTCCAGCACACGGACAGAACCCGCCAGCACACGCGACTCCTGGACACTCTGCGCAGCGCCCGCTCCTGCCAGCGTGCCAGTGCACTGCCGGACTAGTGCGCGCACACACACCCACACACGTTCCAGAGCAGAGAGGTTAGGTTAGAAGAGGAAAAAGACGTGAACAAGTTAAGAACAAAGAAGTACTTAAAAGTAAAACAGGGGCTAACATAAAGCTTAGGTATTGTTAAAAGGAAGAAAATGAATTATGATGTGGGTAAATGATGGGAAATCTAATGACCTTTGACTAAGAAGTGACTGAAGAGAACATGACTACACCTACTTACCAAAATGTAGAAATATTCCTTTAAAACGGCAAAACATGTCTGTTCAAATTTAGTCAGTTAACCAAGAAGCTAAGAGCATTTGCTGGCTGTCCCATTCCTCACAATGACTGCGTTTACATGAAGTGAAGAAATCAGATTACTCAGGGAAGCCGGGTTTCTCTGCTTCTCAGTTTACATGCGAGTTAAGTGCCGGTGTAGGGGGAACTGAAAGCGTTTGTGTGTGTTGGAGCGCTGTATTTCTATGCACAAACTGACTGAAAAAAGAAACGCTAAGTGAAAAGTGACTTATTTAAGCGTTTAGAGGACACTTTGCAATAGTTTAAGTTTCTTTAGGCGGACTTGACTTGAAAAACGAGGCACCATCGCGCGTGTATTGACTCCCTCATTCATCTCTGCACCTCTCGGCTGATAGAGACGTGTCGTCAGCATTTGTTATGCACATGTGCTCTTGTAAAAAGCAGATTAGAAACCTGGTTATGTGTTTACATGCCAGGGTAATCGTCATTCTCTGGGAGGAATCTACCAAGAGAAACTGGGCTTCTCTAATCCTCTACCCTGATTTTGGAAACCAGGTTTCCCATTTTTCCCTTTTTACTGAGTACCATGTTAACACACTGATTGGGTTTGTTGTATTTGATGTAATGGCCAGGTGGAATCTAAGGGCGTAATGCTCCTTCAACATAGTCTGCATGTCTCTGAACTGGGAATGTCACGGGAACCGATACCAGCACCAAGTTGCTACCAAAATTCTGTAAATGTGATGTAACTTATTTTCTGTGGTGCCAAAGGTACAGAAAACACCTCAGTCGCTGTCACAGTGTGTCATAGTGTGATACTGACCACCTCAGTAAATAATTGTACAAATGTAATCTGACGTTTACTGCGTTAACTTAAAAAGAAGAAGGACGTTAACGTTAACAAAATGTCCGCCACGGACAACCACTGCGACTTAAAGTAAAACTACTCCACTCCTTATTTGGGCTAAGGCAGTGACAGCTAATAACATGAACTGGGGGTTTTCCCATAACGTTACTGAATAATGTTAACCAGTGTTACTTTTCAGCTGTGTGTGCTAGACCTGACAACTAATAATTGTCTCATGTCAGACTTACATTGGGTTGTTTATCCTTTTTTCACCAATTAAAATATTTATTTGTTTGCTTGTTTTGATATTTGCCATAGTATCGAAATTGTTATCAAGAATCAAGAAACTATTTCAGTTTGGTAGATTGGGTTTTTCCATCTAAACACTTGCTTACCTGTGGCTGTGTGTGGATGTGTGCTGCATGGGGATACACCAGGTAAGCCTACCTTGGCATCTTTGGCGTAGTAGAGAGTTCGTCCTCTCAATTTGAAGTAGCGCTTTTTCCACCTCTGGAACGAGCTGGTCTGTTTCAACAGCAATCCCTCCTTTATACTCGTCTGGAGGGAGAACAACAATAGCAAATTAAACAAAAATAAACATGTTTTATGGGAGCTCATATCAGTGGAAGGTTCCACCAGGAAACAACACAAATTTCAGTTTCTCACACATGCACACACATCTCTCTGCTCTCAGATACAGAACACCCTTTCCCATTTATCTACAGGAAACTGTCAAGATAAAAAGTGTGTGGTGTTTATGTGTGTGTGTGAGGGAGAGAATCTGAGCACCAATTTAATGCATAGGAGACGAGGAATCAGCCAAAACGTGGAGAAGAATGGAAACCTATTACACATACAACCCCTCATTTCTCTTAAGAGCTATAAACACACATCACTCAAATCGTTTAGTTGGATCAGAGAAAAAAGAACAGATGCAGAATGGAGAGAACGAAAGAAAGGATTGCATTTCATCTCAACCTTGGATGTCTGTTGCATGTCTTCCAGCTTGAGAAATTTAAAAGAGACACATCGTAATATTGTCACTTAATGACGAATGTTACACACACCAGCCACACTTTATGGGGATTTTGAAAGGAAAACAGAGAGAAGAGGTGGGTGAGGAAGTTGTGTTTTAACTTGCAGTTGTGGATGCAACCACTAGAGAATCATGTCTGTTTTAAATGCAGTGCCAGCTGAATTTGCCACAACTTTTAGTTTTTTTTTTACATTGTAATCTTTTTTGGAAAGAATGACTCAAACACAGAGAAAGAAATAAGAATCACATGAAATCAAACCATGTCTCCGCGTTCAACGCAGTAAACGCGCTCATCGTCACTTACGACCACCGTCGACTCACACACATTAACGTACACAAACACACACTGTACAGAGCAAATACAGCAAGAAGTGGAAGAGTGGACACGGCAAAGATAAAACACATACATGGATGGAAACACTGCGTGGAAGAACATCATTCTGCCTGAGCACACAGGGGAGAGGTGGGGCGCACACACACACACGGAGGGGCTATTTTTAGCAAAGGAAGGCTGCTCTCTAAGGGGGGAATTACAAACAGAGACAGAGGCCTGAAGCTGACATCCTGCCCACCAGCTGTGTCAACTTAAACATAGAAAACACTGCAGCAGAGTACAGGCACACTGCAGAAACACTACATACATGTGACTCTGGATGCAGCAAGCATATGCACAGTCATAATGGGAGATTATTACAAATAATCACGAAAACAGATCTGTTTCGTCTCCTGCTTCACCTAAAGGGTGGTTTTAAACCACATACCTAGTTACAAGTAACATACATGCATTCAAAATGGTACAACAGTGTCAGTTGAAAAATACTTCAAGTACTAAAAGTAAAACTACTAAGTTATACATAATGGCTCGTTCAGTGAATATTTTATTTTTAGGTTATAAGCATTAAATAATAAGCCTTAATGTTACATCTGGTAATGATGGAGTTTATTTTAACCTGTTTTTAACCGCTGTGTTCAAGATCATATGTTTTGAATCTAATAATTACCCTTTAAATTGTATTATGTGCTGCTGGGTAGCTTGTGATGCAACAGGATATACTCTGCTGTAACTGTTCTCACAGTTTTCCAATAAACAGTAATTCACTACAGACATTAAAAGGTGAAAACAGAGGAAACATGCCGGAATCCCCTCATTAGAGTATGGATTAGTTTAGATTTGCTAATTTTTTAGAAATTCCAATTCCAAATCATCCTAGTATCAACAGTCGTTTTGAAGTTCTCTGCTGTTGACTGAAACGATGACTGAGGGAAGAGGACACACTGAACTGTGTGAAACCACTGTCTGCCTACATACAGCCTGAAGGCCACATTCCTACAGTGCATTAAGGTGAAATACCTCAACGGTAACTACCCTATAAGGCCTTAGCCTGCAACTACAATCAAAGAAGGACTGAACACAGACAGATGAAGTCATCTCCTCGTTTAGATTTGTTGGGCTACTGGAGAACACTGGAAGCTAAGAAATTCAGGGATCTACTCGGTACTTTCTCCTGTGAACAGGTGCTATGTGTTGCTAATGGCTCTTCTTTGCAGTGCCACTGTTGACGTGTGAATGCTCTCACACTCACACTAGCATATTTACATATTGTAGGCCGTATGGTCAGCTGCTCAAAAGGCGAATGCAACAGGAAGTGGGGGAACACAGTGACGACTGAGAGGCTTAATGAACACCTCATGACTGACTGAGACATACACACTGGTACTGAGTCATTACACAGAAAATCATGAGCTGTGGTAGTGTTAAACTTGCAGGTAAAACACTGTTACTATGTCCATTCATCTTCTGCCGCTTATCTGAAGCATCCTAAGCAGAGATGCCCAGACTTCCCTCTCTCTAGACACCCTCTCCAGCATTTCCTGGGGAACACAGAGGCATTTCCAGTCCAGCTGAGAGACATAGTCTCTCCAACGTGTCCTGGGTCTTCCCCAGGGCCTCCTCCCAGTGGGACATGTCCAGAACACCTCCCCTGGGAGGTGTCCCGAAGGCATCTAAAACAGATGCCCAAGCCACCTCAGCTGGCCTCACTCGATGTGGAGGAACAGCGGCTTGACTGAGGTCCGCACCCTATCTCTAAGGGTGCGCCCAGCTACCCTGCGAAGGAAACTTGTTTCGGCCGCTTGTAATTGGACCTTGTCTGCTGTTGACACTCAAGTGAATGTCATGACCCGAAGCTCATGGCCATAGGGTAGGAACATTTGATTGACCGGTAAATCGAGAGCTTCGCCTTTCGGTTTAGCTCCTTCTTCACCATGACAGACCTGTACACCGACCGCATTGCTGCTAGTGATGCACTAATCCATCTCCATTTTTCCCTCACTTGTGAAGACGCCAAGATACTTAGCCCCCCCAGTCGGAGTCCAACATGCACTGGAAACAGGTCTGACTTACTGCCGATAATGCAAACCAAACTCCTGCTCTGGTCGTACAAGGACCGGATGGCCCTAACAGAAGGTCCCGAATCCTGTACTCCCGGAGCACCTCCCACAGGATTCCATGAGGGATACGGTCGAACACCTTCTACAAGTCCACAAAACATGGGCTGGATGGGCGAACTCCCATGAACCCTTGAGCACCCTCACAAGAGTATAGAGCTGGTCCAGTGTTCCACAGCCAGGACGAAAGCAGTATTGTTCCTCTTGAATCCTAGGTTCGGTTATCGGCCTAATTCTGCTCTTCAGCACTCCGGCATATACTTTCCCAGGGAGGCTGAGGAGTGGGATCCCCCTATAGTTGGAACACACCCTCTGGTCCCCCTTCTTAAAAAGAGGAACCACCACCCCAGTCTTCCAGTCCAGAGGTACTGTCCCTGATCTCCACGTGAAGCTGCAAAGGCGTGTCAACCAAGACATCCCCACAACATCCAGAGATTTAAGGTGCCTTGCCACCGAGGAGCCTACTGATTACCTCAGTGACTTCGGTCAGGGTGATGGATGAATCAAGCTCTGAGTCCCAAGTCTCTGCTTCCTCTACAGAAGGCGTGTTGACGGGGTTGAGGAGATCCTCAAAGTATTCCTTCCACCATCCTACAATGTCCCTAGTCTAGGTCAGCAGCTCCCCACCTCCACTGTAGACAGTGTTGGCAGAAAACTACTATCCTATTTACTTATGTACACATGCATGCCTGAGGAGAGGGCCTGATAAGACCTTCGTGGGTTGCTGCGATGACAGGCACCAGAAACCCTATGGCCAACAGCCGCATTGACAATGAAGGAGGAGAACACGGTCAATGTCTCCAAACTCCCTCGGGACTTGGCTGTAGCTCTCCTGGAAGTGGGAGTTGAAGACTCCTCTGACAGAATGTTCCACCAGACATTCCCAACAGACCCTCACAATGCACCACAGGATCCAGCTCACCACCAGGTGGTGATCAGTTGACATCTCAGCCCCTCTCTTTACTTGAGTGTCCAAGATATATGGTCGGAGGTCAGATGACACGGCCACATATTGATCATAGACCTCTAACCTAGGGTATCCTGGTGCCACATGCACTGGTGGACACCCTTATGCTCGAACATGGTATGGAAAAACTGTGACTACCACAGACATCCAATTAATAAACCCCATTCGGATTCAGAGCGGGGAGGCCGGTCCTCCCAATCACGCACCTTTTGGTATTACCGTCATTGCCCACGTGGGTATTGAAATCCCCCTGTAGTACAACAGAGTCCCCAGTCAGAGCACCTTACAGTGCCCTTTCTAGAGACTCCAAGAAAGCTGGGTAATCTGCACTGCTATTCGGGCCTTAGACAATTAATTTTTTATTTTTAAAACAAAAATATTCCACTGCTTGTAATATTTTTGTACCGTTGTGATATGATAATGTCCATTTTAACCAGGTTACAGGCGTACTGGAGCCAATCCCATCTGTTACTGGGTCAGAGGCAGGGTACACCCTGGACAGGCGGACATGAAAAGACAAACAACCATTCACCAAATAACCTAACTGCATGTCTTTGGAGCCTGGGGACCTAGAGGAAACCCACACTGACAGAGGGAGAATATACAAACATTTTCGAGATTTTTTTGTCTTTCTGTTATCCCGGGTCGTGGTCACCACAGCAGAGCATGGTCCGCATACTGATTTGGCACAGGTTTTTTAACCCTCCTCAATTGTTAGGTTTGGGACCGGTGGTCAGAGGACACTGGCTTCTGCGGCCTCAGTGGTTGGGGTTTATGTGGACATTGTGGGGGTTCAGTGTCTTGTCCAGGGACAAGTCGACATAGGGCAGTAGCTGGGTCGCAAACTGCTGACCCTTGGATTGAGGGCGACCACACTACCAACCTCCAAATATATTCTAGATAAATAAATAGAAAAAAAAATAATTGAATCGACAGCAACTGCGTCCTGAGGCAGACAAATGTTCACACTCTGAGCCTCCAAAGTCAAAAAGAAGATT
>OMLM01012445.1:0-13673 GCA_900302695.1 Helostoma temminkii
ATACATGTATAACTAGTGATTTTAGATCTGAGCAGCTGTGAAGGTTAAAGGTTGGAGACTCTACTGCTTTCACACACACACACACACACACACACACACACACACACACACACACACACACACACACACACACACACACACACACACACACACACACACACACACACATACAGGTTTCTGTTCCCACAGAGCTCAGTATCAGTATCGTAGACCTTTCACACATGGACTAAGTAACACTGATGGATTAACGTTTCCGGAAAAGGTAACAGATCTGGCTCGTTCACACGATCATCAACTGACTGGCAGTCTTGGAAAAAGAGCAGGTTTAAGGCTGCTACATGCTTCAAATTTAGGGCTTTTCAGAATGTGACACAGTGTAAAATACCACCAGACTTAGGAGCTCTGCAGTCAAATACAAACCTGAATGCTGAAATGTTCTGAGACCCTGATGTTGCTGAAGTACTGTTTTAATGCACTATTTCAGTTTGAATATGTTATGATTGATATAGTTAGTAATTCCTTCACAAAAGCAGCTTTGTCTGAACTGTTTCCAGGGCCCAAACTAGCAAAAATATCATGTCACGATTTTTTTCCAGGTAGTATCAAAATTCACAATTTTAATCACAAATGTTGGTTTTTAAGACTATTTTGCAAGCTACTGAATTTTACAATCAAATATAACCTTAGATGGTAAAAAAAACCCTCATGAATAAAAATAATAACAGACAAGTTGTGAATTAAATGAATGGTCAGACTCGGATACGGTGCAGGACTGAAGTTCAGCTGTGAATCTGCTGTTGTAGCAAAAACCTGGATGTTTTAAATTTTTGATGAATCCTGTCATGGCATTCAGACTACAGCATTTGAACAGCCATATTTGCACCTGGGTTTTCTGATACTGCAGATCAATAGTTGCGGTTGATGCACTCATGTGGAGTCCTCACACTGTTCCACTGTCAGTGGGTGTTTTCATTTGAGGTGGTTAAAAAGGTTTGTTGTGTTGCCATTTGATGTGCAAACCTCAACTTTTGAGACATTTGCAACATTTTTTTTAATCCTATAGTGCAGAAAAATTATCCACCCTCAGAAGTATTGTGTGTATATATATATATATGTGTGTGTATATATATATATATGGTATATCTAACAACATGCTGATGTTGTCTAACATTGTCGTAAGATTCCATAGCTTTGTCATAACATCTTCTCCAATGAATAGGCATGAATAGGGCTGTACTGTAGGTTTCTAAGCACGAGAGATGGGACTTTCCACAGAAGATTTAGTTCAGTTAAGTCTTAATGCTCTATTCTGTATCCCAAAGAATACATACAGCAAAGTTAGACTGCATTTATTTACATATCACAGCTCAAAAAGAAGTTCCATAAAATGCACAGAAAAGGCTGCAAGCATAGACAGGCTTTGTCTCTTTTTCAGCTGCCAACAGATGCCAGCAGACACCCCAGCTGGCTGATGGTGCCAACGCCTGGGCTAGACAGACTACAAATCACTGGCATGGCACCAGCCAGCCAAACCTAACAACAAGCAGGCCTTCTGGAAACAAAAATCTGCAGTGATAGAAGTTGGGAAGAATAGAGGAGGACTGGAGAATACTGGGTATAATGAGAATGTAGGGCTCTTGCAGTAGGAGATAACTGGGTGGTTGGAGAAAAATACAAATAAATGCTTAAGTATTGCGACAGACCAGCTTCCCATACCACTGGCTAAACTTTAGACCTCTCAGCTATGCCATCAGTAGTTATGTCAGTGAGGATGCACACACACACACACAACCATTAACACAGACAAACAATGGAGTTTTATGGTTTGTGTTAAAATGTATTTTATGTTAATGTTGTAGCTAGTCTACATGAACTATGATGTTTCTGTCTTGTTGTTTCAACATGTCCGTAACAGTTTATGTTAATTCCCTGGTGCTAGAAACATAAACACACGTTTAAAAATGGATGCGGCATGCAAGCCATATCATTTTTGCATCAGTACATGTTACCTACAAGAGAAAGAGAAAGGCTAGGTAAACCAAACAGACACAAAATGATGTTATCTAATTCCCTGAATTCTAATTTTCATTTTAAAGATGACGTTTCCATCATTACAGCCAGGGCAAATTACTTTTTTAGTGGCGTAATGTCAGCAAGAGAAAATGTCCATTTTGGTCTAAAGCACTAACACATGTTTAGTTTCTCTGCTGCTCCTCTTCCATTACTTGTGAGTCAGTCCAGATCAAATAAGCCACTTATTTGGCAGGCTCATAAGTGAGCTCAGAGACACTGATAGCTAAACACAGCTGCAGTCACTCCATCCATGGAGCATTATGTGCATATGTGTTTGTGAGGTGTGTGTATATATTGGTAGAGACAGAGATGGTCTAAGATTGTTTAGAACTATTTCGAACATTGCAAGTGTTGTTTCGTTCTTCCCATTTCTCATCTCACCCTCAAAGCCCTGACACTCCTCCTTGCCTCCTAATTAGCAAGCTGTATCACATTTTCCCCCTCGACTTTTATTCTCTGTGAGAATAAAGATGGTGCATCTCTTTTCATCTTCCATCCAGCCTTGTATTACAGAGACGGTGGCACAAAGTTCAAAGTTCATCTCATTAGCCCAGGTCACTTCCTGACTCATCTTCAAGGGCAGCGAACCAGCAGAAGACAAAAGGCATAAGACATGGTTTCACATACCACCACCCACAGACACAATTACGCCAAGAAATAGGAACGCTATCAGAGGGTAGAGGAAGAGGATGATGAAGAACCTAGGAACGGAAGAGCAGATGGCGTGTCAGACCTCAGGGCACAAATGAAAACCAGAAGAAACAGAAAATGAAACTTCATTTATCCTCCTTTCAAATAATGTCATAAGGTCATCTCAGTTTAAAACATTACAACTCACAGATTCTACTGTATGCAGGTTATAAAGCCAACTTTTGTTAAATTTCTCTAGCAATGTAGTTTTCTTGCGAAGAATTTAAAGAAAACCCTGACATATCTGTGAAGATGTCAGATGAGAATTTAACTGGAGGCAAATAGCTTAGCTTAGCATCAGAAAAAGCAGGAAACAGTAACAAGTCACTAAAAAACAATGGTTTTAATTAGCAAGCTTTGGGGAAATACTTAGGGATACTTTTTAACTTTGACAGAGCCTGCACTTTGTAGCTTTTATAGCTACTGTTAGACACATTACAGACTGTTATACATCCAGCAAATACACTATTACATCACCAGTATTTAATCTTTTAGAGCTCTTATATCAGAACAGTCTTCCTATGCATGAATAGTTGTGAAGACACTACCTAGATTAACTGAGCTGACCTCTGAGTTTGAGAGTATCAGAGACAGAGATGTATCCTGCTGTGACACTAGCTACATAGTGTGTACAAGACTCTTAATTTAACAATATATCGTTTGCCAGGGTTGTACCACTGAACACTTTTTGTTCCACCCACTTCATTGTTACCCTCTGTGCATAATTTATTAGTTAGAAAAGTTAATCAGGCGTACTATGTCATGAGGAAGAACTCCCCTAAAATACAGTGCAATACTGCAAACAAGAATAAAAACAAAGATGGAAATTTGAGACAACTTCTGAAAAATCACTTAACAGCATTCAACAACTGTGGTGGTTGGGAGGTTACAGTGAGCTTATGTATGCAACACAGAGCTCAGGGAGAGAGGTATAAACAGAGAGGCATGAAAAACAGTCTGATCTGCTTCTCCACAGTTGGAGCTCCAACTCTCTCCTCATCGAGAATGCAAAGCCTCTTCTGCAGGAGTGTGCATGCATGTGTGTGAGCATACTGAGGGGGATGGGGCCTTTACAAATGCATGGTGTCTGGTGGAGGGAGCTGGTCCCACTCTCTTTGCCCTTCCAATTGGGTATTTTGCTCACTACTCCCTTGCCTTCACCACAAGGCCCCCACCCCTGTCCTTTCCCTCTTTCTGTCTTTCAGGGAGAGTTCATTTTGAGTCTTGCCCATTGTGGCGAGTGAAGGGACTGACTTGCTAAGGGGTGGCCTGGGGTCTCTTGGCTCACAGCGCCAGGTCAGCCCTGTTGGAGCTAACTAAGTAACACTGGCTGGAATCTGGTGGAAAAAAAGGGAACAAAGACTGGATCACCAATAAAGATCCCTTTCTCTTTTGCATTGAGTGCATTTGTCATTGCATTATGTATGTGTGTGTGTGTGTTAGAAGGAGAGAGAGAGTGAAGGAGGCTGTGTCAAGAAAGACAAGGCAGAGTGATAGTGAATGGGAAATAAAGAGTGGTTGAGGTAACAGAGACAAGGAGAATCGTTTTTAAAAAAAAACAAGAATGAGCTGATTAAACACAGCCAGTTAATTAGTTCTCCTCCTTAGTAAGCAGAGGACAGACTTAGATACTTTCACTGAAACCAAAGAGGCTTGGCTGTATAAAGATAACACAAGGCAGAGCTCAGCCCCCTGAAAATTAGTGCTGAAAGCATTAATGACTGACAAAAAACTTAATCTTCATTAATTTTGATAATGGATTAATCACAGAAGTAATTTAATAAACAAAAATATGTGAAAACAACAACAAATAAAAACAATATGTGATGCCACAGTTCACTATTTATTTTCCTAGTGCCAACATGTGACATACTTTAACTGAGGCTGGATTAATCAATCATTTCAGCTACAAAATTAAAAAACAACAACAACAAAAAACAGTGAAAGAAAATGCCCATCACAATTTCTCCAAAGCGACATTTGCAAAATGCAAATCCTCACATCTGAAAAACAGAACTGGTGAAAGCTTGAATTTTCTGCTTCAGAAATGGTTCCACAAATTCATTATCCAACTAGTTTCTGAAGATAATTTCTGTCAGTCAACTAAACTCAAGTTTTTTTAGCAGTTTATCATGATACAATACAAATATTATTACTATACAACACACAACTGCAGACGTGCAATCATACACACATGCAAGGGGCATCCTGATGTTTATTCCTGGTAAAACTGATAACAACAGCATGATTGCTGTTGGAAAGGAAATGTTATTTTCCTCAGCCAGACTCTATTTAACTATATTCCACTTACACTGCAGACAATGAAAGGTTAAAGCTAGATTTTAACAGGACCTTGGCATTTTAGAGCAGGTTATTATGTGATGCAAGTTAGTAAGGAAAGATAAAGAGAAAGGAATAGCAGATACAAAAAAGCAAAGATGAGGAGCCTGCAAAAACACTGCAAAACCAATTTCAGTCAAGACCAAACATACAGAGGACGTCTTCAGCTGAGAAATGTGGGAAACAGATCAAAAAGCGGTCAGATAAATGATCTGGCCATGACAGTACAGACAGATTTAAACCACAACAGCTGGTGCAGAAGGAGAGGAACATCAGTTTCATGCTCCATCCCAACCGCAGTCCAGCAGGAGCCAAAAGACGCACTAGGCTGTATTTACACTGGCAAAAAAATTAAAGGGATCTGATAGAAATGAATGGGAGTTCTGTCATCCAAAAGCTGTGTGGAAAGAAAATCTTTTAAAATTGCTGAAAATGTTTTTATCCCTATATCTTTCTTTCAGCAGATTTCCAGCACAAAGCAGTGAAGCTTCAGATAGATTTGAACAAAGATTAAGTCAGATTCTAAATGTTACGTCATGTCTGTCCGGGTCTCTACTTCCAGATCGGAGCAAGGCCTAAATATCATCAATATGTTTCTGGTCTATTCTTATAAACACAGACAACCCCATGGAGAATGTGAGCAGCAACAGACAAAAATTAGTTTGTCTATAATGAACACCATGTTGAAGCATAAGGGTGTTCACCAGGGCACATGGCACCAGGACACCCTAGGTTGGAGGTCTATGATCGACTTTGTGGTCGTGTCTTCTGACATCCGACCATATGTCTTGGATACTCGGGTAAAGAGAGGGGCTGAGCTGTCAACTGATCACCACCTGGTGGTAAGCTGGATCCGCTGGAGACCAAAATGCAATGTGATGGTCTGTTACGAACGTCTGGTGGAACCCTCCGTCAGAGGGGTCCTCAACTCCTACCTCAACTCCCGAACCCGGTGGTGGACACCGAAAGTAAGGGAACCTGTCAAACTGAAGTCTTATCAGGCCTGGTTGGCTTGTGGGACTCCTGATGCAGCTTATGGGTATTGACAGCCCAAACGCACTACAGGCAGGGTGGTCGCAGAGGCAAAAGCTCGGACCTGGGAGAAGTTTGGCGAGGCCATAGAGGAGGACTATCGGTCAGCCTCCATTAAATTCGGGCAAACCGTCCGGCACCTCAGGAGAGGGAAGCAGTTTTCTGCGAACACTGACTACAGTGGAGGTGGGGAGCTGCTAACCTCGACATTGTAGGACGGGGAAGAAATACTTTGAGGATCTACTCAACCCCATCGACACGCCTTCTGTAGAGGAAGCAGAGGCTGGGGACTCAGAAGTTGATTCTCCATCACCCTGACCGAAGTCACTGAGGTAGTCAGTAAGTTCCTTGGCACCAGGGATGGATGAAATTTGCCCTGAATCCCTTAAGTCTCTGGATGTTGTGGGGCTGTCTTGGTTGACACGCCTTTGCAGTATCGCGCAGAGATCAGAGACAGTACCTCTGGACTGGCAGACCAGGGTGGTGGTTTCTCTTTTTAAGAACGGGGATGAGAATCAGCACTTCCAAGTCTGAGGCCACAGTTCTCAACTGGAAAAAGGTGGCTTGCCCCCTCCAGGTTGGGGGGGATATCCTGCTTCCAGTGGAGAAGTGTAAGTATCATGGGGTATCCTGGGGTACCTTGGACGATTTGGAAATATGGTTGTTTTGTTAGATCCAGAAGCAACAAGGCTTCCATCTGACAGCAACATATGTATCCTAGTCTCATCATACTAGTCTAAAGACCCCATGTCTGGTATGTCTTAAGTTTGGAGGTTGGACACACCACAGTGCAATGTAGTTGGATATAAGAGGTGCCTGAGCCTCTCAGTGTCTGGACTTAGGCCAAAACATACAAGCAGCCCCAGATTTAATGAAAACATGGCCCTTTGCTCCGTTCTCTTCTGCACTGTGATGGGAAGATAAAGGTAACAGCCGACAGAACGGAGCTATTTCCCTGGGTTTTGGACAGGCCAGAAACTTTTAAGACTGATATGAGGTCTTTCCAAGTTTTAAAACACCGCAGACATCACTGTGGGACTTTGCAGCTGTTGGCAGAGAGGCCTGTTTTTGCCATAAAAGTGACAGGCAACAACTTTTAAAATGAAGAAAAGTTTAACTTAGAAATAAGGTCATAAACACATGAGTTACTGTGTTAATTTAAAATTCAGCTAGGATCAAAATGAAAAATAAAAACACATCACAACCAAACAGAACAGTATAACTTGGGAATTATAAAGTATTAATGTAACACCAGCAATTTGGAACTAAGAATGCAATAAGAGTGTGTGTAAGCGAGGAAGTATAAAAAAAAACACTCCCTGTAACAACAGTTTGGAAAAAGCAACAGTTAAAATGGAAAAAGAACAGAGGTGCAGATAGTTCAACACAGCCTCGAAGGGCTCATAAACCGCTGAGGCATGTCACAATTTATGGTTGCACTAAAAATGAGGAGTTGTGCGGTCACTATGCAATGCATCAGGCTGTCTAATGCAAAGCACCTGCAGCTCAGTCAACCTGAACCTGATCTCATACAATAGAAGGAAGGTGAGAGAAAGAGCAACAAAGAACTCTCAACACGATTTAGAACCAGACAGTGTAATGAGACAATGTGAGAGGTTTGAAGTGGAGAGAAAAACATTTTGACACTGGTATAAATGGTTTTAAGCATATTACCTAAAGCCTGAACCGGGTATAAAACCAGTGTAAAAGGGGGCAGACACAGACACACCAAGCCAACTAGTGGCGACGAGGCCATGTGTTGAGTTGCCTCGCAAGGAATAACTTTCAATATAGAAAAGTGGAAAAGCTAGGACTATGGAAACAAACAAACTGTGTCTCACATCATATATGTGTGACACATGTGTGCATGAGTGCATCAAATGACAAAGATATCCCTGCAGTTGTAAGTTTCCGTATTCTAGTCATACAAACAGGGTGCTCACTGTTAAGAAATGGATGGTTATGTTATGTAACCAATGTGCCCTGAGGAAAGGGGAACAAAAAGAGCCCCAACGAGACAAGCCTAGGAATGTGCTCAGAGATATATTTGACACCTAAGTGTACATTTGCCCTCTGAGTGACTGTTACTGTAAAGAAAAATATTACGCATTTCTCCTTTCTTAGAGCCTGGGTTATATTTACTGTAACTTACCAGTTAAACTTCAGTAAACATCCATAAGAACAGCAAAGATCGCTACTGCACATCACTACAGCAGTTCATACCAACATTTAGCTGAATATCACTGACTGCAAACAATAAGCTTGGACATGTGTGAGCAAAACATAGAAACATACGCATTCAAAAAAAGAATGAACAACAGTAACAGTCTCACATGTAGCAGAGGGCCAGTAAGGCTCATAGTAACCTTGACTGTTTGAGCACACAGCCATGCAGAGATTGCAAGAGGCAAGAAGCTTTGAAGCCGAACTGAGAGAACCTGGCAGGAATTCTGATGTCCCGCAGAATATCCACAAACCCCTCTCCTCCTCCTTATCTGCCTGCCTCAGCAATATAGTGTGAGGAAAAGTAAAAAGCACATAAAAGAGAAAGTAGAGACAAAAAGTAGGTTAAAAAAGTCAGGTAGAGTGAAAAGAGGAAACATTTATATATGTATATGTAAAATATTATCTTCAGGCTTGATCAAATTGTCTCCAAGGTAAAGAAATCAACAAAGAGGGAACCTGGACTCTGTTTCTCTTGGACTGAACCCAAACCAGAAAGTCAAAGTCTAATGATAGTGCCGGAGTCACCTCAATTTTCTCTGTTCCTGCACAAACCTCCACTGCTCTCAAATTACTATCAATATTCGATTATGGGGCCAGGGATACTGGAGAAGCCAGCCTCAGTAACAAACCACACTCTTCTATGGATTTAGGCCCTTAAAACTAACACAATGAAATGTCTTTTGTGAATAATTAACCATTAGGATGTAAAAATACCTTCTCAGTAAAAGCCCTGGTGAACTGAACATCTCACACAACTATGATTGATGTCTTTCATCTTTGTTCACCGTTAGTGACAATCTTTGCATGCCTTTACATTAAAGTTTCAGGTTTTCAGTAGGTCTCAAGTCTGTGCTGCTATAACTTTAGGTGGAAACATGTAAAATGGTCCTGCCTCTAATGGGCTTCCATATGACAACAGTACCAACCCAGTGTTTGAATAACATGAGAAAATTAGCATGTGCAAGCTTCTGCTTTAAGCTGCAGCAAATCTTACAAAACCTATTCATTACTATGTTATGAATCATCCTTAAAACATATGAAACAGTTTGATGAAACTAAAAGAGTGCACCAACCTTTCTGATATATACTCTGAGCACCTGCAAGGTCTGAGAGGCAATGCACACACAAGCTCAACAAGAACCGCACCAGAGCTGTTTCAATAAATAATACATTAAACACAAGGAAAATGTGATGTGTAAATTATGCAAAAGTTATGGAAATACAATACAAATCATTTGGCAAACTAGACAGTTGGACTCTACTGAAGTCAAGAAAATATTGAGATAACAAATGTAAAAAAGGTGCAACTAATTAATATTTTTATTAATGGTTAATTTGATTTTCTCCATAAACTGACTTTTGAAAAAAGCAGAAATGCAACATATTAAGTGTAGAACACAACAGAGAAAAGAACCAAATGCTCATATTTCAGAATCTGGAACCAGCTAATTTTGGCGTCTTTGCTTGATTTACCTTCATCTCCATTAAGTAATCAGCTCTTAAATACTGAAACAATGCAAGGGATTACTATTATGATCCTGGACACATTCTAGTTAACACAATCATCTTGAGAACATATATTTTATGTTTGTTTAAGATAAACAACAATATAAACCCAAACAAGCTCATATTACCCAGAAAACAGCTTTGGAAAGTCGACCTATCAGCTTTAAGAGAGTGCACACCCCCTCTGTCCCCTGATCACTGGGTAACTGAATGACTGATTGAACAAGGTTGACCCAGTGACTCAGAAGCACTGACTAGGAAAGCCTCGAATTACACATCTGACAGAGAATGAGGGGTGGAGTGGTGAAGAGTAGAATTACATTTCAAATAGAGATGCTTGATAAGAAAACCTTCAGATGTTGTCTAAAACAGTAGAGTGTGAACTGTGTGTGTGTTGATGCCTCGGTGCCCAGAAGGAAAACATGGTACAAATGCCTATTGCGTATAAAGAATGAGTCATGTCACTCCAAAAATCTGAATTTTAATCATACTACTTAGATAAAAGCTGAATGCAGTCACATCAAAGCGTGGAAAAGCACTGCCTCCTTCACTGCAGAGTTGAAAAAAGGAAAACACCACAGACACAGAAAGACAAGATGAATTTCAGTTCAACTGGCACCTGCGGACTAAGATTCAAGCCACATCTGAGCACCAAAGCAGGTGTCCACACATGGCCCACATACTCCTGCAGTTATTATTTTACCATTTTTACTGGAGGTACCTATCTTACACAAATTCATGAAATGTACCACTTCAATCAAGCTCATATTAGCTTCACTCCAAGTAAGATTTTCAAAGCCTGTACAACACGACTGCCTCACAACGATACAGTGGAACAAAGCTGGATGAATATTTTCACCAATAATTTGACAGGGCTGTATGAAATAGAAATGAGTCATGAAATATAAAAGTAAACAGAGAAATGCCTACATTTCCACAAATGGTATTTTTACTGTGAAGAAAGAAAAACATATGGAAGATGGAGACGGAAGATATGATTTTGAGTATAAACACCCACAGCAGAGGACATAGGGAAGGAAAGGAGCAGGAATCAGAAACCGAACACAAGCTGGAGCTCAGGGAGGGATGAACGGTGACAAAGGCAGATCCGGGAGGATCAGAGGAAGCCCTCAAAGCAGACTGGGATGAAGGCAGCTCAGTCTGGAAGCAAAGAAGATGAAATACCATTTGGGGCCAGGGCCCCCCCGCTGCTTCGCCTCTGTGTTCAGGGCCTGTGAGCTCCTCGGTCTCTGAAGTGCTAAACAACCCCCTCACACCCTGCACTGCACCCGCACCTCCTGCCATTTGGTCACTCAGTGCAGCTCCACATGGATGGACATGGCAAGTTAGTGCTTTTGCTGTTTTTATAGCATATTCAATTAATTAGTGCTACAAATAATGATTTAAAATGTCAGAAATAGCTTTAAGTATAGTCTGGCATTTTTGCTTACTTGTTGCTGATATTTGCATGAATCAAAATGGTTAATCTAAGGAACATTTGAGCTCCAAAATCATTGATGAGTCAAGGTTTATATAGTTTAATATTCAAATTCATATTTGCAGGGTTCTGAAAACAAAAGTGAGCTCCTCTGAAAAAACACCTGAAGCTGAAACAAGATATTATAAGAGATTAATTTTCTGCCAATCAGCAACATGTCAAGTAAAAAGTAAAAAATCCCTTGGGTTTAAGATTTTGCAGCTATTATGAGTAAAAACTGCAAACTATTTTGTACTGAGGCTGGGTCTTTTCATTGAAGCATGATAAGCAAAAAAAATGTAAATAGGCAATGAAAAGTAGTTACAAGCTTTGTTAACATCAAATCTGATCCCACTGCAGATGATGGAGATAATGTGACCATTCACATTATTATGGTGACAAAATCTAGTTCATTGTCTGTATTTATTTCTAAACGGTATCTGTGCTCCTGGGTTGTAGAAAGCTCAGTGGATTATCAATAACTATAGATTAATTCCATATTATTCCAGTTATTGGAGACTCGGATGCCCAGACACTATTAATCACTAGCTTTTAATCCAACAACAGCACGTCTATCTTTTTAACCACAGCATAAATCATATGACCTAAGCACACGTCATAGTTGACTGTTTATGGAGATGGTGTTTGAAATATAAATAAACATAAAGCAACAATGATGTTTAAGGAAATACAATGAAAAGTCGCTTCAACGCTGCTTCGCGCTGATCACTGCAGGTGACAGATAATCCGCGTTTCCCTTCGGCTTCTCATCACACACCGGCCACACACAATACATGTGTTAAAATAACCGGTCTTTTGTAAAATGTGGCCGTTTCAAACCGATAATGAAGGTGAAACACATGATACACAAGACACCAAACCTCCAGCGTGTTCACGTCCCAGATAAACGCGTCCTCAACTTCAAAGGGTCCGTTGTTGCGCCGCTAAACTGGCAACATAAGTTACTTGTTTCATAACAATGTAGCGTTTCTGTCAAAGTTTCCCTGTGTGGTTATCAATTATTGTTGTGGTAGGCCTATTTTGGCGATCGTGTTTGTGCCAGTTCGGGGTCTTTAAACCCGTCAGCGCTCGAAGTGGCCAATATTTCACACAGATAAGATGCAAAGGGAACAGTTTCACCATTTCTCTGTCTCTTTTACCTGCATAGTAAAGACGCCCAGCTCCTGAGAAGAGAGCTTCTTCATTTGATCGGCCAAAACTTGCGCTTCTTCCAGGATGGAAAACTCCGTCTCAGCTTCGCAATATCCACAAGAAAGAGCCGAGCAGATTAAAACGAAGCTCCACGAAAAAGCCAACAAGCCCCTGTGAAACTGTAGGTGTTTATCCCGGAAAGTAGCGCGCATACTCGGCGTCAAAACCGTGGATATCTCCCCAGCCCGCCTCGCCATGATGGCACTGGGTCTGCAGGCTGCAGAAACGCGGAGTCTGAAGTGGTGACGGGGAAAAAAAACTTCAAGGGAAACTACTTTTACAACTTTACAGGGTAACGTTAGAGTACGTGCGCCCTTTCTCTACGGTACGAGTCTCCAAAATGTCCAGCAGCGCAAACCATCGCACCTCCTTGAAATTCCTCAAGAGAAGAAAACACATCCATGCGTAAAAGGGGTCACGGTTTTCTTTCTTTTAAAAAAAAAACGTTGTCAGTCCTCCGACTCCGATCAGTCGCTCCAACTCCTGGAAGTCTGGCAAAGTCTGTGTGAGCCGGGATACACCACAATGGGGGTGAAAGTGGGAGGCGTGGAAACAGTCCTACCGGCGCCTGGATTTCTGGTTGAGTGGATCAGGGTTTCAACTATTCCTGGGAAACAGACCATTGTTTAAAATGGCTCGTATGGGAGCCCTTTAAGTGGTCTCATGTGGCAAACACAAGATTTCATGACTCCCCTCAGCAGACCCTTCAGACATGACGAGAAATCTGCCCGAAATGTCCATTCCAGTTTCTCAATAGATATAAAAATGTGTTTTCACATTACTTAGTTAAGTGTTTGGATTGTAGTGCATTGTGTTTTTTAATATATGATATAAAAATGTGAATCAATCACTTAAAAAGCCATGAAAAAGCCACTTATATTTGCAGGTTCCCTCAAATAAATATGGATGACATGACCTGTTCCATGAAATTCAGACTTTCCACAACTAAATTTTGTCAGCCTGTGTATGTCAGTGCTCCCAACTGCACTAACAGAAGAATATCAGCATTAACAGCAGTAACGTTGTTAATGTTTATGACTCATTTTACCTCTCAACATTTAAAATAATTACTGGAAAAATACATGTGTAACTATGTGCAATATTCTTTTACTATTAA
>OMLM01012445.1:29152-45834 GCA_900302695.1 Helostoma temminkii
AATAGTATTAATTGGCTCATTCATTAATATCAGTGACCCAGAATCTCTAGGATTCTGGCTGACCTCCTCCTGCTGCCTCAGGCCAGAAGGGGCCCCAGCATGGATAGAGATCTTAGTCTTTAGGGGCTGAGTGGAACCAGACTCTGGGTTTTGCTGGAAAGGAATTGAAGAAAGGGAGTGAATAACGAGTGGCAGGCCTTGCCCTTGGAGCCCCAGCACTGATGCACACAGATGGAAAGCATTAGACCCCACCATTCCAGCACAAAGATGGATGGATTATTAGATACAGAGACAGAGTGGAGTAGCAGGAGAAAATTAGACAGGAGAAGGAGCATAGTGGAAGACACTGAGAGAAGAAGAGAGGGAACCAAAAAAAAAAAAAAAAAAGGCTCGATCCTAAAAAGGATTGTTTGAGCTCCTGTGTCTTTAATGCACCCCTTTCACCCACTCTGTTCTGATTGGCCAGCTTGTGGAAGTTCTCCTGTGGGCTGAACTATACCTAAAATTGTTGTCAGCAACCACCCCTGTCTTTCACCAGCTCTGCATGGTGTCTCAGTAAACTGTAATAAAGATGCTCATAAAAACATCACACAAACAACACAAAAAGGATATGAAGCCTGTAACATTTGTAAAACATTTAGTGAATTTTGGTTGATAGTGAATATTCCACTAATATTGTCTAAATATTTGGTACTGTAAAAGTACTGTAAAAGTTTGAATTTGTACTATTGTTTATGACTAAATACCTACATAACAAATGGCACTCTCATCAGCATCAACCCCTGCAATGCTAAAAATGTGTGTAATGCTAACAAGCAGACACAATCATGCTAACATGCTAAACCTAAATTAATTCCCACGAGCATGAGAAAATCTGGGTGGACAAGTTAAAATGCAGCACTCCCCCATAAAGGGATGAATAAATAAACTCAATCCCAAACAAACAAAAGTAAAAGAAAGCATTTGTAAACATCAAACCTGCAAAACATTAGCATGTCAACACTGTAACTGCAATAATAATAACTGAGGCCTGAGAACAAAGCCTTTAGTATCTGTTGGTTTTGATTGTCATAGCAGGAAAAGCCCAGTTGAAACTAATTTCCTTAATAATGAATTACAGTGGTGCTTTTCTGGCAGTTATTGTTTAAAAAAATGTTTGTGTGTTTGTGTGTCTAGTGTCTAGTTTCACCTTTGTGACATCCCTCCTTCTCAGCCTACTAAAATGGTTTACACCTGGGCAGCTTTGGCCTAAGTGTTAAAATTTCAGATAACATAAACATATCTGAACATAGGATTGTGATTTTGTGACATTTTATTTTTAAAATACTAAAATGTTTGAATTAAGTCACAGCTTCTTGTTTTTTGTTCTTTGTGTTGTTTCTATTATCTGTGTGTTGTTTGTGATAAGTTAGTAATAACAATCAGGATTGTCAGTATACATTGACTGTATAATCTGCACATCTTTCAATAAAGGAAAAAAAAAACTTTCCCTTCAAGACTGGTGGAAAATGAGAATGGTATGGGAACACAAGTCCCTCAGCCGGAAGTAGAATTGTGGACTTTGGGGTAATGTGGAACAAACCTTCACTGGTAAATGTTATCATAGCATATTGACCATTTCTGGAGTGGTTATGTGACCTCAGACCTGTGAGGCATGAATAGAGAGAAGGAATGTGGATCTATCTTTCACTCTATTGTTCAGCACTCATCTTTCTAACTCTGTGGCCAGAGTGGAGTACTTTTGTGACATGAAACGTAAGTATGTCACATGATGTGACATATGAAAAAGTTAATATTTAAAAAGCTAAATGCTATCGACCTGAACGAAACAATGTCAAAGACAAAGCCATAGCTATGTCTTTGACAGGCAGTGCTTCAGAACAACAGCAGGTAGAATTACTAGCAGGAAGTCAGGGCTTGAATGTTATGTAGCTATGCTTCAGCATTCTGTAATTGTATTTTACACAGGTTATAACAGATAATGTAGCATTTAGCTTAATTCAAAGACTCTTAGACTTGTTAAAGTATCACTACTATGAAAAGGCATTGATGTTAACAAAAATACATCATCATCTTTGTGAGCTTGGGCAGCCTGTATGGGTCAAACAAAATAAGTTTATGGGTAAAAGATAAAATCTTTCATTCATATATACACAGTATACACACCATGTTTTCTTCAGTCATTTTTCTTCCAACAAACATAAAATAAACCAACATTTTGCAGTAACAGGGAAAAACAAATATTTAACTGTCTTTATACAAAAATAATTACACAATCCAGAGAGAGGTAAATATACAGTCCACATAACCCACCCCAGCTCTGTCAGGCCTCTGGGGAAATTAAACCAGGCACTGATAGTTCACTTGACAGCGTTCAAAGGCTTCACTTCACTTCCTCAATTCAAGGTCAGTATGTGGCAGCACAGACAGCAGAGGTCAAGCGCTTGTCAGCTCCTCAACAAAAACAGCTCATGTTCTGCAACAATCAGGGGCTTGTTGGAGGCTTCCAGCACCAGCCATGACAGATACAACGACGAAACTGTATCCTCCCTTCCTCTATCCCCTTGGTCATGTTTCTGCAACCCACCTTCTTCATCGTCACTGCGTCATGAAAGGGGAAGCTTGAAGAGCGTCTTGTTGATTTTTAGAGGTCTGTCTTTCATGAGATCAATGTGAAACTTAGAAGTGATTCTTCCGCTTCATGTGGTGATGAGGTGAGAGTTACAAAAATATGCTTCACTGGTTTGTGTTTTAAACTAAAGTGGGAATTAGTTTCCCTGTTTATTTATTAATTATATGGACTATAAAATGTCAAAACATTTTATAAACCATTTTCTTCAAATTATTTATCATACCTATAGTTCAAGCTACGATAATATTCAAACACAGAAAAGCAAATCATTGTATTAAGTGTTAAAAGACTAATTGAACATCAAAATTGCTGTATTTTTCTGTTAATAAACAAAATAAAATCATCCCAAATCTTTTACCATTTTCATAAAACCTGGGGTCATAAACCTTACAGCTCAACTCCTCATGTGACTTTGGAAGGAGGCAAAACCATTAAATAGTTGCACTGGTTTCTGTAGGTTAAAAGGTGAATGCAGGAAAACATTCTGTATGACTGTGTCCTGGAGTTGTTGGACTCTTGGCAGATAATTTCAAAAATCTGCTTTGGAAAAGTTTTGAGAGAAAAAATGCTTTTAGGGAAAATCTTTGACACATTTGTTTTGGCTTAACTAAAATACAACAAGAGAATGTAAACACCAGTGTGTTTGTTTACAAGAAAGTTACACAGTGTACCTTAAACACAGATACTATATTCTAGTACAAATGTTTTCAAATTATCACAGTGTCACTGGATTATTCCGATCAATCGATCAGCCAATCAGTACATCGGTAGATGTATCTTTACTCATACTAGGAGCTGCTTGGACAGTGTAAGTCACACTGAATCTGCCATGTCTGTTTATCACTCTGAGACGAAACGACAATGTTTGAGGCAGTTTTTGAGCTTTGCATTAACTTAACTGCTTCTATGAACTGTGAGTCAGCCACTGCTCGTCCTTTTCTCCTTATTCTTTGCCTCATGTTCAGCTCTCAGAAAGGAAACAATTTCTTACTTTGCGTTTTTATATATTACATGAAAATACAGAATATTGTATTGGCAGCAGAGCCAGGCATCTTACACTCCTCTGAACAGTTCACTTCTATCTTTAAGTTCTCCTCCTGATCCTCTCAGTGGTCTCAGATAAAGCCAGATCCCACAACTGGAAACATCTGGGTTCTGGATACTCTGCATTGCACCACTTTCCTCTGACTCACTGCTTGCATGTTATCTTCACAATGTTGTTTTGTAATCCCACTGGTCCATGCCATACACAGGGATAATCCCTTTTTAACTATTCAGTGAACTCCACCTGTATCCCATCGTCAGACATGGACGTCTCTCTCCCCTCCTTACAGACCATTACAGCACATTACACCCTGAACTCAAGAATATATGAGGCTTTCATTAGCAGGGAGCAGCCTCAGGGCTTGTCTGTCATTGGTGGAGAGAGAGTGTCATCCTCATTTACAGATCTGGTCACAGGAAGTAGTCAGTAGTCTGACTTTGAACCAAAGGGGTTTCAGCATTAGGACAGAACACACCGATCATTCAGACTGATGTTTATGGCTATTAGCAGTTGTGGAAAGTAACAAAAAGTAAACTTATGCAACTGTGTCTGATTATACACTGATCAGCCACAATATTAATACCAACAGGATGTTATTTTTTTGTGGTGGAAACAGGTCTGCAGCTACACAACCACTTTTGTAGCAAGTTGTGACACACTGTGTGTACTGTCAGTCATGGCTAGCTTTACATTTCCCTCTGCTATTCATGGCTTTAACAGCATTTCAATGACTTTGTCAGTGTGAAACCTAACTACACAATGCTGCCATAAAGCAGCTGCACACACACAGCATCAATGCAAAAGTCCAGATTGCCTTTTATGATGTCAGAGATTCAGAGTCTCGGAAATTCAGAGATCAAATGTTGTTGTTCTTTCACCACAAGAATCAGGGAATTACTTTTTTCCTCCTCCGTCTCCTCTGTCCTCCTCTTTTCTCCCTCACTCACACTGTAGCACATGATTTTAGTTCTTGCCTTGGGAGAAATTATATCCAATAGTTTCTGAGCACTGTGTCCGTGATGGAGAAGTCATGGGATTCTCGTCTGCTACTGTGTCTTGTTCATAATACAAAGTGTTCCAGAGCTGCCTTCACATGCAATGATTGCAGGGTGAGAGCAACAACACATTAATTAACAATAAAACGTTATTTTCTGGTTGTTTCACAACATTTATGTTCTAAAGCTCAAATAAACAGGGGCACACCTAAGCACAACCCTGTTAGGAGGATTTTATAAAGTATTGTAGTTCTAAAAATGAAATAATAATAATAAAAGGCTTCATCCTGTCTGACAGAGGATGTCTGCTCTGTGCAGGAATGTGAGACCCACAGTCAAAGACAGACCAGAAACTAGATACATAGAAAGGTTATAATGCAAATGGCCAGACAGATCACAGGCAATATGATCATTATCACTATTTATAATTTTTATCATTTAGGTAATCATTTAGGACTTATCTCTCACACATTTACCCAAGGGCCCATGCACATGCCCGAACATCTCTATATACATGCAGTATTGAATGTTTTTTGGCATGTATCTACAATCTCACAGCCATTTTGGTTTATTTTAAGCTGGTTTGGCTCATTGAAAGTACCAACTTTGTATTTGAACAGGAAATGAGAGGGAAAACACACAGGCTCACAGTAGTACACACAAGCAAGCACAGAGGAACACTACACTAGAGTCATTTTTCCATATTTGGCCCAATTCTGGTGGAGTAATATTATTTCCAGCTGTTTAAAGCTTGAACCTATACCGATCACACAGCTAAGGGCACCACCACCTGGTCAACAACAGTCACTGCTATTTTGAGGCAAAAAAAGAGAAAAATCACAGGAATGATGATTTGGTGGAGCCCAGTGGATTCATACCATCATTACAATTCTGAGAAATTCTGTGCATAGCTAAATAAATATTTGACTGCAAGATTAACCAAACAACATCATTTAATACATGATTTTGCAATACAAAACATCTGTGCAAAAATATTCTGACAAAATACAAAAACAAGGCCTCTCTTGGTCAAAAGGATAAGCAAGTAAACCTTCTGTAATGGGTACACTAATACTGAACTATAAATTTACTTTTATGTTGTTTTAGAAAATGGATTAAAAACTAAATTAAAAATGCACAATAATGTTTTGGCCAAATAAAAAAAGTCCTAGATTTGATTAAGATTCACAGTCTTGTGTACAAGTGGTTTTTGCAAGTATTAGTAAAAAATAAATCCTTTACACACTGGAGGTCACATGTACAAATGCAGATGCCTAGGTAGCTCAATCTGTTTCAGAGGGAAAGAAAAAAATAAGTATAGAGACACAAGTCAGCAAAAAAATAAAATAAGAAAATGGATGGGCAAATCAACTTATAACAATTCAAATCTTCTTGAGGAACAATTAGTTCCCACATTCAAAAACAAGAGTTTCTCCCTTCATATTGCTCACAACAGACAACCTTATTTTATCTGGTTTGAATAAATTATTTTAGGGTAACTGGAAAACTTAAAGCACTCACATTGATTGGACAGTTTCAAAACATCAAGGGTGACTTCAGTGAATTGTGGTGCAAATTAAGGTTTAAAGGAAAATTTATCGGATTTCACACAGAAATTGGGGTAATTTGTATCATGCTAGATGTGTGCTGTTTGCATGATATTCTGACATATTGCCAATGATTGTCTACTACACAGGAACTGACGTGAATTTCACAATGATAATTATATTTATTATCAATAAATGTTCGGCTACTGCAGCTGGTTCTGCAACTTTTCTTTACAACGAGGGCTTCATATTTAGCCATGCTTTTAATCAAGCAATAAAATAATAACTTATCTGAGACATTATGTGTGGGACTACAGGACTAAAGGCCAATGCATTTTATCCTGTTTTAAAACCGTACTCTGTTAGGGTCATCCTCTAATTAGTACAATCTGAGCCATGTTTTAAAAAAACATCTGCATTTACTTATACAGAATCTAATAAAAGCAACATATAAATTTCAATGCAGTGAGTTATCTTATAAAATTCTTTAGGTAAAAAAGTCCTTCTGCTATGACTGTTATGTCACCAGCAATGCTTTGTGTACTTTCATCCCTCGATGTCTATTGTCTTTTTTTTTTAAGATACAAATGTCATAAAATAAGAAAAGTAAAGGACATACATGATGACAAGTGTTGTGAGTAAAGTTCCTTCAAAATTCAAACACTGAAAAAACTCTCACCTTAAATTTAAAATATCACAAAGAATAAAAGGATGAGGATCGAAATTTCAGGCCACATAAGTAAAACTGAACCCAGGCCTTGTGTGGTGAATGAACTGTTTGTCCTGAGAGTGGTCCGGTTTAACTGCAGAGAATATGAGCACTGTGTGATTTGGGTCCTCTGCAGCCAGCATTAATGTTAATGATAACGGGATCACAGAGAAGGTCAAGAGGCATTTATGGCCTATACATGTAGGGAAGAGAGGATTAAGAAGCGAAGATGAAAAAGGCAAGGAGTCCTGTGTGCATGTTACAAAAGCTTCAGATAATCATTATGAAGTAGCACAAAAACATTCAGGTGTCATTTTCATGTGAAAATGATGATGCACAAGAGCTCTCACCCCTGGCTGCAATGCTAGGAACATGGATGGTTCAAGTTCAGCTTTAGAGTCCAAAGGCAGGTTAGGTCACCTATATTCCCTGGAGTATTTGAGCAGGTTGGTGCTGTTCTTCTCAATAAAGTCCCCCTCACTTCTTGTTTGTTCAGTCTGCTGTTCCCATTCTTACTCACTTGGCTACATGCTAAATGCAGTTTTTTCACTGTACAGCACCTTTGTTTGTTTAAATATCCAATAACAGGCAGGTCACACCGTGGCTATAAGGCACCTAAAGGACTTTATATGCATTCTGGTTTCTTCTTCACATCCTGAAAGAAGTCCATTGCCATTGAGTTATTTATAAAATGTTGGCGCTGGTTAGAAGGCACACGACTGATTTGCTACTTTGTCACGTTTTTCATAATAAAATGTTCTTTTGAATATATATCTTCGTATTTCATTCATTCTGGATTTATGTACCATATTTACAAGGAGGTTAAAATAGAAACACACCATTTTCAAACCACGATAGTAAGTACACTTCTCTTAAACAACAAGGCATTAAAAAGTCAAAACAGCTATATATATACGTGTGTAGCTGCAACAGCGTTCCTTGCACACCCAGATGTGCTTACAGGCCTGTTTCTGGGTCTCTGTATGAGTGGAGCTATTAGAGTGGGTCCCAGAGAGAGACTTAATCACTCATATGTGGGTCCCAAGCAGGAAGAGTGTATACATCTATTTATCTACAGGTCTGCGGTGATGACTGTGTCCTTGTACATGAGCATATCAGAATCAGCAGCAAGCAGTGCCGATGTCTGCGACGTGTGGTCCAGCTGTCCTATCCCCTTCTGAGAAACTTGTCCGTACATCTGAACCGGCCCGCCGCCACTCTCCGGCATGATGCAGTGAGAGAGCAGTGGCGTGTTGGCGTCATGGTTGGAACCAGTGGTGGAGGGCACTCCACTGACGTGACCTGTGCTGGTAGAGCCGCTGGCACTGCTCGGTGAGCGGCTTTTAGGAGGAGGCAGGTGGTGCTGGATTACCCTGGTTGGAGGGGCAGGGGGAGGGAAATGGGCTGGAAAAGCTGCATATCCTGGTGGGATGGGGTACCCATTGACAGGAATAAAGCGTTGGTGGGTCTGGGGCACAGCCATGGGTGTCCAGGCTGGAATGGGAGCCATCTGGCCTGGAGAGGGAATAGCTTGGGCCGGGTAGAGGTATCCTGCAGCTGCAGCAGCGGCAGCATAACGTGGGTTGCTGAGGTTGCTGACAGGGCTGGCACTGAGCGAGGTAGTCTGGGTAGTGGCATTTCCCCCACCACCAGAGGGTGTGCTGGAGCTGGCATGAGATGACAGGCCCTCCCACGCTCTCAGACGGACGTGGATATCCTTGAAGCGTGGTCGGCGTGCTGGACCTTCCTGCCAGCACTCCGTCATTAAACCATAGAATCTGAGAGGACAAGATTATCTTTTATAATGCAGTGTAGCTATTGTCACAGTTTCTTTGAAAACCTATTTTAATTTAACCAACATGAGTAAAATTTAAAATGATCAATATAAAATTGAAATCTCACACTTTTCTTAGATATAGTGTCTTGGTAAATTATATGATATAGAAATGCTAATTTCTAGGTTATAAACAATATCGCTAGAAGACAAGCTATCTGAGAACAGAAATCTCAAAATCTGTAGGTTGTATATGTTTTCATATACAAACCTGCTGCCTGACATGTCTTTTCATATACAAACCTGCTGCCTGACATGTTTGCCAGGCTTTGTAACATAGTTAGAGTACACCATATACTGTACATATTCCATTATATTATCAGAATTTACTTAGCAGTTTATGTTAACATCTAACATTAACTTGGACATACCTTGGTGGACAATCCTCAGGGCAGGGCAGCAGCTGTCTCTTTCGCACCATCTCCATCACTTCCTGGTTGGAGAAGCCATAATAGGGCTGCAGACCATAGCTGAAGATCTCCCACAGCACCACCCCAAATGACCAGATGTCAGAATCTGTGGTGAACTTGCCGTAGGCAATGGCCTCAGGTGGCATCCAGCGGATGGGTAGCAGAGTTTTGGGCTGCAAGCAGTAGTAGTCTGAGGAGTAGATCTCTCTGGAGAGACCCAGGTCAGAGATCTTGACACGGAGCTGTTCGCCTACTAAAATGTTCCGAGCCGCAAGATCTTTGTGGATGTAGAAGTGACTGGCTAAGTACTCCATCCCAGCAGCGACCTAAATTTGAGTAAGAGTGAGTTATCAAAAATAAAACCATCACTTAAAGCAGTGAAAAGAAAAACAGGATAGCAAAGAGAGATGCAAAAAATTAAGCTGGGAAAGCGATGATGAATCTCTACTTGAAAGTTAAATTAATTTTGAAGGTGACATACTTGTATGGCCATATGAAGGAAGTCTCCATGATCCAGGCTAGATTTCACGGTGCCATCTTCATCGCTGCTACAGCCAACATCAGAGTGTGGTGAACGCATGATGAGGAATTCGTGCAGGTCGCCTTGAGGAAGAAACTCAAACAGCATGCAAACAGGTTGCTCCTGGGTCACTACCCCCAGTAGGCACACCACGTTTGGGTGTTGTAGCTCTGTCAGCACTGCAGCTTCCTGTGTTGGAAACCAGAAAAAATAAAAATTTCTGGGTCAAACTAACAAAGAAACAAAGACAGAAAGTAGCGGATAAACTAGAGGATCAAGACTTATAGTGATATAGCAGGTGCACTTATATTTTCACTTTAAAGCACTTTGGCCTTGACACATGGTTGTAAAAGGTCTCTTGTTTGCTTTATACTGGACATATCATAGCTCACTTTTTACAGCCGCCTTTCAACAATATTGTTGCACAGTGTTTCATACTACAAAGACAGGTATTGTGTTTAGTGCCACTTTAAAAACCAGGTAGTTCAGGTCTAATTTTCTATAAATGGAAAGTGAGGATTATATTTTTTTAAGTCATTGATTTCAATCCTCTGTCAAATCTGTTAAATTTGTCTAGACAAACTACCCGCACTTAGTTTTTTTTTCACCTATTTTGGACTATACTGCTAACTGCTAGCTATACCTCATCATCCACTGCATTTACCTTCTGAGGAAACATAACAAGTCACACTTGTGTATTTGTGGAAAGAGAGATCTTTCCACTGGAAAACTAGTCCCTTCTAGTTTAAAATGGCAGCATGTTAAGTACCTGTATCATCACTAAAAATAAACAGGTTTACAACTTTTATATCTTTGAAAGAACAAGGTTTGGTGGCATTAATCTATTCTGTACCTGCTGGAAGTCATTCCACTGATGGGCACTAGAGATATCCTTTAGGGTCTTTATGGCTACAAGCTGTGCCTGATCCATGCCAGGCAGATACAGGTGGCCCTTGTAGATCTTCCCTAAAGCACACTCTCCAAGCTCCTCCATGAAACGCACAGCCGACAGGGGAAGTTCTTTGGCCTTACACTGCAGAGAACAGACGATGAGGTAAAGAAAAAAGGAGATCAGATGAGATGTGACAGAAAAATTAGATCATTATTTCCTTTGATAGGTCAGTACTCCTTCCACACTATTATCCTTTTATGGAAAAGTAAAATGTTGACATTAAGTTGATGTTATGGTTTCTAATTTGATGCAGGCAAACTGCCTAATATAACACCCAATCTGTGTTTCACTTAAAATAAATAAAAAGCCTGGAGAGTTGATAATTGTCACAGTCAGGCTCTAACCATTACATAAGCTCCTAATGATTCCTTTTAAGCCTCTGAAAACCAATGGGAAAATTGTGAGCGCTGGCAACATGTCCACAGAAAGTGTCATTATCTGACAGATAGGTTACCAGCATTTAGGAAGACTAAGTGAGTCATTTTCTTGCAAATAAATCTGCAGAGGTAGCTGCAGAAATAGCAAAAACAAAAAAGGGATGACAATTTGTTTATTTGTACAGCTACTATAAATCCAGCAGGACTGAGATGTATCCTATTGTTAAGACTCAAGAGAGTTTTGTATTATTATACTTTCCTGAGCAATTTCTAACAAACAGTAATAAAGTACATATTCAAAACACAAATTGTTCTTTGTTTAAAGAATTGCACAACTAGAAGATACATAATTTGTGTCCAACACTTTAACTGTAAATGTTTGTATAAGAGAGTGTGGGAGTTCTTTGTCTTTGTCTTTTGCTATGGTTGTTTATGCTTGGTGATTCCAGCTAAACTCTCATATCTACAAACTGTCCAGGTGATCTCACAAAGAGAGACTGTGCAGTGTGTGTGTATGTGTGTGGCTGTGCTTGGGAAAAGATAAAAGGTAGGGAGAGGTTGGCAGAGATTTTCAGATTCCAGGAACCCAGAGATGAATAATGAAATTCTTTGGTCAGAGACACAAACTGACTGTATGAGCTCAGAGGGGGGTAAAGTGTGTGTTTCTGAATGTGTGCAGGACTATGTGAGTGAGAGAAGTGTGGAGGCCTGCTGATGTTATGAGACACACAGATGTTTTTAGTTATGATTTTATTTCACCCCTTCATTCTTCCCCACACCCAAACCCTCAGATCCAGCAGGTTTGTGTGTATGTGTGTGTGTGTGTGTGTGTCTGTGTGAATGTTTATGTATCTCTAAGTGGGTTGTCGCAGGGAGTGACCCCTGAGTGATCCTGCAACAGGGCCTGCTGGGTAGTAGCCTAACCATAACATAAAGTTGCATAAAAGTGACATGGCAATAATATATTAAAAATTATAACCTAAATTACTATATAACATCACACCACTTACTGAAAATGTTTAAAAGGGTAGACACCAAATGGAAATGCTTATTTATTTTCAACTACTTTGAGGTTTTAGTATCTGGGTCCACTTAGGTTAAGCATCTGTACTGGGAAATGGCTGAGAACTGCACATGGATAAAAATTTTGTTTGCTTTTCAAATCTTACAGTAAATGATCATGTGGTCTGATGTGTATGAAGCAAATTTCAAGACTTTGTTATCCACTAAAATCGGCTGTATAATTCCATAACGACATGGTTATCATAATCACATGTAACTTCTTTGGGCTCTTGTAAACTTGACTCTTCGCAGATAGAAGGCTCATCTAAACACAGTGTAGAGCAACTCCTTTTATAGGTCAGCAAAATTTCCATTTAAAAAAAAAAGTTATTAATGACTTCTGACACTTCTGTGACATTTTGCATTTCTCTCTGCAGCTGTTGATGGTAACATTATACACATTACCTTGAGCATCAGCTCTGGTTTGCACAGGCAGACACACTGTCTAGATAACTCCCCAGCCACCACCACCAAAATTATGCGGAAAAAGATAAACAGAAATGATATGACTGTGTGTGCAACCTTGAAAGAAATAGGATACAGATCCTAATGTGAGCTATGTGTTGACTGGCAGAGAAAGAGCATGATGATCTACACTACAAAGAAGTTCTGCAAAGGAGTGATGGAAAGGAGGCCTGGGGTAAAGAGATGAAGAGAAAGGCAGAAGAACAGCAACAAAGAGAGATGGATTAAGTGAGAGCAGGAGGGACAGGATGAGTGTGAGGGAGAAATGTGGAAAAAGAGACAGTGGGAGAGAAATAAACAGAGAGGAAAAGAGCTGCAGTTCAACATTCCTGGACCTGCAGAGCTCTGATGATAGAGATCTTAAAGTTTGCCTGAGACAGGTCGTTTACACACACACACACAGACACACACAGACACCCAGTCACCGTAGCATGCTGTGACGTATCCCAGACACACACAGATGGCTGTGCCAGTCTTTTGGCTCCTTCCTCAGTCTGCTCTTATGATGCTAAAAAGACCAACACAGCCAATACTGCCAATTTTCAGTCATGACAGGAAAGTGCAAAAGGCTGCATGAGCGTGCGCTCAGTTGCTAGTTTATTAGGTGATGCAATGTAACACAACAGTCCTGCAACAAATCATATGAAGGTCATAATTTAACATATTACAGCTGTATGGTGATTTCTGCAGTTCCATTTTATGGTGCTGTTGAATCAGATCGCACAACACTAACAGGTGTTTTTATTATTTTGTCCACCCTATGTATAGCAAACAACATTAATTTTCCCCTTAAAGTGTCATGTGTTGCTCTGTACCTTTGGCTTGTATGCTGTTGTGAGCATGGACATCTCAACATTCTGTCCTCGTACTGGTTTGGGCTGACGAGGCGCAGGAGGCCTAGAGGACTTCTGGTTGTTGCGGCACACACAAATGAAGAAGAAGAGCAAAGCAATGGCTAAGGGTATTGCTACACTGGGAACCAGGATATACAAAATCTCCATGTTGCCGCCAGACTTGTCTTTATGATCTATAGAGAGTGATAGAAATGATAATACATACAGAGATTATTGCATGCTGATACAGAGATATACAGATTTCTAAAACATCTGAAAATCCCATAATATTTGAAGATGAAATGCAAAAGGTATATGCAGTTTTGTCTTACAAAGACAACATTTTATAGTATAAACTTCATCCAACACTTAAACCTATTCTAATCCTCTCACCACAGACAGGTATGTCACAGAGCTCCATGGCGACTGCCTCGTCCAGTGTGAAGCACCACGGGGCTTCATGTTTGTTGCCTGGGTTGCGGCAGTACGAGTGTCCTCCGTTCAGCTCAGGGTAGTGGACAGCCAGGTACGAATGGCTGTGAGGATACTGAGAGTTCCACGGTTGACACTGACGCTTTGACTTGGTCACACTGACGGTCCCACGATAGTCTACACCACTATTGTTGTAACACTTGTGATCTGGAGGGGAGAAGTTGAGAACACGGTTTAGGTATTTGTGCTAAGGGAACATATATTATTAAGCACACATCACTTTCCTTCATCTATATAATGACACAGAAGGAGAACTTTGATGAACAGGAGATGAACAATCCTTACTCTTATTAATGGGCTCAGTCATAGGGATGCCTATCCTCAGACAGTTTGCAGCCTCTGGGCTGTCAGATGCAGCCAGGTCATCACAGTTCGGCAGTTTCAGTCTCTTCAGGATTAAAGGGTTTGACCGGGCGATGATGTACTCCGTCTTACACAGGTCATTCTCCAGGATTTCACACTCATCTTTACAGAGATCCCGGGGTTTGTCAGTCCCAGAACTGCGGTCGCATGTGGGGAAGGCGAAGTGGCAGAGAGAAGGGATGGCAAACTGGGAGCAACGATCAGACAAATGGTTGGATGTCCCAATCATGGTGAATGCAGCTGGAAACAAGGGAGGCAAATGAAGTATTAGAATAGAAAATAGCCATGAATGATTTCTGGTAATAAACTTCTTTTAAATTGTACAGTTCAGTATCATTATTCATCTATAAAGGTTGTATATATTTATTTTAAAGCTGCTATCCTGTGCTCACATTGCTAGTAACTTCTGAGCATTGACACACTTTAAGAGAGGGCCACTGACAGTGAAAGCTGCAGTTTTAAATGTATGATTCATAGTCACAGTATGCGGTTATTGAAAACATCTGCTTTTCTGTGGTTGTCATTATCAGTAAAGCAGCTCTTTGGAGGGTGGAGGAGAAGACAAGAGATTATTAAGTGGTATGTAAAGTTGGCTGTTCTCCAAATGCTCCTATAGAACATGTTGCTTTAATAAAATCATAAGAAATATCAGTGAAGGTGCCATCAAAGTGAAGCGAAGTAAATGGCTACTGAATGTGGACGTCTGAATGTGGATGATGAGTAAGATATGTACGATTTACATTCCGGCTTATTACGACTTTGTGGGATCATAAATCTTAATTATCACTCATCCTTGATGTTTCAGATTCTGGTTTGAGTTCATGGCCTCTTTGTCCCTGAGCTGTTCAGGGAAAAAGCTGACAGCTGCACGGATGTAATCAGTAACACACATTAAGCTGACCTCTGAGGACATATGCAGGCAAACACACAAAACAAAAACACAGAAGCAAAGACACAGACATGTAGAACAGTATGAAGAGAATTTGGGCCATGTGTGCTCCATACTTAGTGGTGACCTTGCTGAACTTCCTCTGGAGCCCAGAGGTGATGTCCTGTTTTCTTCCTGTTACATATTAATTCAAATTTACTTCCTAAACAGAATTATAAAGGTGCTCCATCAGCCCTGGTGGCTAAAGACATATGTGAAAAATGTCTGAGCAGAGTTTGGCTTATCGAGATAGAACGGCTAATGTTTGAACTAGTGAATTCACTAGATGCATGCTAGCTGTGGGCTTTACCTGTCAGACGCAGAACACCTGAGAGGAAACATGTTTGTCCTCAAAACCATTTAGGGCCTGCCTGATATGTAAAATAACACAAAGTGTGTGTGTGTGTGTGTGTTTGTGAATTCTGTGAGAGTTTGTGCAAATGGGATGTGTCTGAAAAGGCAAATCTATGCAGAGAAAAGTCTGAAATACTACAAACACCTTAAAGAAAAGCACTGCAGGAGAAAATCCATGGTGAATCCTGAGATTATGACATATAAGACAAATAGAGGGGGTCAAACCCAACAAAACTGCTTCTCACCTGTGATCTGGGTCTCGATCTCGCCCTGCATCTGCAGAGACTCGACGTAGATGCTGCGGTTACCGATGAAGCGAGCGCAGGCTATGCCTCTGTAAGGCTGGCAGAATCCCTCTTCATCAAAATCCACCCTGAGACATACATAAACACATAGAGGAGAGAGAGAGGTGGAATATAAAAGCTAGTTTAAAGTTGTCAGAACAGTCTTAGCACATGCAACAATTATCCTAGTGGGAGCAGTACACAGGCAGGCCACTAGGTGTCAGACTCTCTCTGTATATCCCAGAACCCACTAGTTGCATCTCTGAGGAATGAATGGCTGTTTCTTAGTCTGGGGGCTATAACATTGCTTGGTTAAACAGAAGTTACACACACACACACTTAATTTTTTTTTTGTATGACTAAAGGCAGAGAGCCATAATTTGAAGCACACACACACACACGCACACACCCACACAAGTGGTTGATGATGTGTTCACAGCTACTTAACTTTTACTTCTTTCTGTGATTCTGATTTCATGGCTTTACTGACTAAATTGTCTTTGTTCTACACTCGTGCATTTCACTTAAATCA
This sequence comes from Helostoma temminkii, assembly GCA_900302695.1. NCBI lineage: Eukaryota > Metazoa > Chordata > Actinopteri > Anabantiformes > Helostomatidae > Helostoma > Helostoma temminkii. Next base: position 45,487 of record OMLM01012445.1, read on the forward strand.
TTTATCTTACTCTTGTTCTGCCTTAATCTCTTCTCTCTCATTCTGCACTCTCTCTCTCTCTCTCTCACACACACACACACACACACACACACACACACACACACACCATATGCTGACTAGCAGGCTATTAATTCAGAGTTAGATTGTTGTGTCATATAGATGCTGTAAAATCGGATGCAACTACAGTATATAGGAGACTACATGATGCCACCACACATGCACACACACACACACACACACACACACACACACACAACCAACCACAAAAGAACCACATTGTATCTACTGTCTGATGACTGAAGAACATCCTCATGCTTCAGACACTGCTGCGTCAGTGAACTGAAACCC
>OMLM01012445.1:46665-74507 GCA_900302695.1 Helostoma temminkii
CACACACACACACACACACACACACACACACACACACACACACCAATGATATAGCAACGGTCTGCATACTGCCAATACCACAGAGATATTGCAACACTACATTTACAGCTTAATACAGGTTTAAGCAGATTTTATCCTACAATATGTAATTTCCTACTAAAATGTGGATATCACTAATAGTCAGCTCATGTTGTGGTGTGCCTGCAGAAGACTTAGCACCCCTTCACCAGGCCGCAAGCTGACACCAACCCCTACATCTTCAAATATTTTTCCTTTAGTGGAGAGCTTAATCTGTTTAGGTGAAAATCACGTTTGTAAGATGAGAGTCTCGCAATGGTGCTTGACTGATTGTCAATTGATTGGGCTGCTACTATTCTGAATGTAATAAACTAGAATATGAAAAAGTAGCCAGGCCATGAGAAAACACACAGGATAAAGACTGAGGCCTGGAGTGCTTCCAGGCAGCCGAGAGGTTCTTGGTTGTGCGTCACCGAGGATGGTGGACACACACATCCATACTAACATCAAGCCACACACAGACAAGTAAATGACAAGGGAGAGCAGACGATCCACCGCAATGCAGCCAGATCCCTGCAGACAAATTACAACTCAGGCCAGTCCAAAATGCCTCAACCGGACCTGCTCAGTCCAAATCACAAATCAACCCTTACTGCTCTCTATATTTTAATATATTTCACTCCTCTCCCTGTCGACTTAGACTGAAATCTATGTCTGGGAGGCAAATCTTTATCCTATCCAGTGCAGCAGAAATGACTTATAACTTATTTAACATCAGTTGGAAAGACACATCTATAAAAACTTAATTATTGTGTAGCAACTGACGTTTTCTGTAAATCTTTCTCTAGTTCTGTCTGTATATCCATGTATGTGTCTGTGTGTGTGTGTGTGTGTTTGCAAGTTATGTCTGGCAGGAACAGCCAAGTGTGGTTGCTATTTGTGTAAACAGTGGATGGCTGTTCAGGCCTTTTATTTCACACACCAACGCCATGGGACCTCTGTGTAATGTTCTATAATAGTTAATTATAAGGAGAGACTTTTCCCTCAGAGACTTGATCTATAATCCAGATCTAAACAGAAAAGTGAGCCCCACCACAGAACCTAAACAAGGTGTTGAGGACATTGATTCGTTGTTAAATTATTTTTTCCAACCTCATTATTTATTCAGGGAAGTGGTTGCTAAGCAGTCGCACTCTTTTTCCAGCAGGACCCTCATTCGCATGCATATGGTTACATGCATCTACACCTGGCTGCTGCCAATAAGACATAGACTGCAACTGCATTGATTGAGCCAGACTCGATTCTTGCTGTTTTGGGTTAAGGGACAACCTTTTTATTTTCCTGATGGGCTGTCAGGATGTTTCACAAACTTCTGTTTTTAACTAGGAAACAGATAAGAGCAAGGAAGCCAGGGGTAAAAGTAAAATATAAAAAGTTTATGGGAAACTTTAAACATAAGTCATCCTGATTTCATGACTTAAAAGACGGTAAGACAGATCCTATCAGAGTGCACAGTAACAGGAAAGGGAAAGTTTTTAAAGTGGCGTAGGTGGAATATTCAGCCCACAAAAATGGATGATTCACTGAGAGTCGACTTCACACTTAATCACGCTCAAAAAGTTCAATTTGGCATCAAAGACAAAACAACTGGATTCCTTTAAAACTCATAATCAATCAAAATGTCGAGTCCCCCTTTTCTCACTGTCTCCACAGGACCCGCCAACACCCCCACCCACGCGACCTCTCAACATGGGGCTCTCTGCGGCAAAGATGACTCTTCTTCTGTTTCATCTGCTTGGGTTTTCCACAAGGATTGTGACACAGGAGAATACTGACAACTGCCAGATTAAAAGCAAACAAAGGGGAAAAACAGCAAAGTACATCACAAGAAATAAATTAAATGATGGAGCAGCTGCCAGTTCTAATTCCTATTAGTCCTTTTTGCTTTTCCAGCTGATTAAACTCCGCCAAAGTATCTTTTTAGAAGAGCAAAGCCTCCACACTTAGTTTCAAAGTCAATGTGTGTGAGCTATCCAAACCCTACTGAAGAATTGAAAATTATTCATGTGGCATTATAGCAATAGTATACAGAGCATTTGAATCAGTGACCTCCAGACTTCAGCACATGAAGTACCTTAAAAACACTTCAAACACACAGTCACTCTATGCTTAGGATTTCTTAGCGGGGTCTATAATTTGGTTCATGTTTTGATTATGGAACAAGTCTTTAGGCTGTGCGTACGTAAACTTGGGTATTTCTCTGTGGGTTGGGATGATGGGTTTGTGTTGAGTTTTAGGGTGAAGAGGATGTGAAACTCAACACTCTTTGTTGGAGGGATAAATCAAGAATGGGAAAGGAGTGAATCCGAGAGTGAGGAGGTGAGGGGCGGCTCCCGATGACATTTTAGATTTCAGGCTTTCGTTTCCAGGAGCTGCTGTGGGTGCTGAGTGAAGAGGAGATGAGCTGCTGGCAGCGTGAGGTCACAGCTGCTGCATCCTGATTGGGGATGCCAATCAATTTGTGCTTATACAGGCTGCTTTGTCTCTGTGTGTGTGTGTGTGTGTGCTTGTGCGTGTATGGGAAAATAACCATACAAAGGCACAATTTAATCAAATCAGGGAGCATAGTTTTAGATGGAGTATGTCAACAATAGTGTTTTTCCTAGTTTTAGCTCCTAAACTATATCTATCTATCTATCTATATGTAGTTTCATTATATTTTGAGCATTTTTACTTTTACTTCTGTTGATCAATTACTTTTTTGCCTGATAAGAAAATGCATGAAAATAGCACAAATCACAAATCAATGGTTTACATTTTCATGTACTAGGCAGGTGCTGGCTACCTTTCATTTACATACAAAAAGGACTGAACTGTCTACCTTGCAATTACTGGGCAACCCGCTCTTCCTACAGAGCAACAGTCAGTAGACGTCATGTAAATTATGTGATTTATAGTAAATGCATTAAGCATGCAAAATTAACTGCAAAGTCCTTTAAAGTAGAGCTTTATTTGAAGATTATTTTAGGACATTTGTGCAGCTACACTATGTATAGCAAGAGTTTATTACAAAAGTGATGCTCTGAAGGTATGTAATCCAACTAAGTAGGATTTAAGCCAAGTTTCCTTGATCACCAGCTACCAAACTGTGTTTGAGATGTGTGTGAATGTATTTAAGGGAAGTCATCCAAACGACAAATCAAAGAAACTTGTGGTTCTTAAAATAAACACACGTGGGCAGAGAGGATGAGAGGAAGAAAACAATAGACAAATGCATGTTTACTGTCCTCTTGTGTGTTTCCTCCTTAGCAAGGTCTCACACAACGATGGAAAAGAAAATGAGTAAACACAAATCTGTTTTTACAATAAGGTACAGCAGCATAGCAGTTTTTATCTGATGAAATGCTGACATTTTGGCCAACAATGGCTGTAGTGCAGTGATTAATGTGTTGGGTACTTTTACATTGGCCTGCACTCTTAGACAGAGTGATTCAATTATCATAGAAAAACTGGGGATCGCATGTGTGGTTGAAATGTATAATGATCTCTCACTGACAGGGAGCCAAAACGGCCACCAGAGGCTGAGGCTGACTGGGGTCTGTGACTGCCAGTGTCCCGTGACCGCACTGGGAATGAACAGCGAGTGAGGGCAACTGAGGTGCTGCACTGGGATACAATGGAGAAACAGAAGGCTCTTCTGCATCCTCGTGTTACTACTGCTCACTGACTGCAACAATAGAGGCTTCTGTCAAAGAAAAGAAACTCAGATTGTACTGAGAGAGGAAGGAAGCAAAAAGCAGAACATGAGATGACGTGGGGAGGAACTCAAAAAAACATTTGGCAATTAATTGTCATCTAGGGGATTTGTTACTCAATAATCTACCTGGAATAAGCAATTAAACATGGCCAATGCAACTCATTGCTAACGCCAAGATGCAATGAAGTTGAATCAGTTTTTTTTTTCCTTTCCAGAGCCCTCAGCAGAAGGACCAGCACAGGAAAGCAGTTTTAATAATACTTTATTTATCAAATGCTATGACATTGTACTGCGTTTTAAGAATTTGAATGCATTGGTAAGTTAACAAAGCAGCAATAATTGCCAGGTAAAAGAATAATAGATGAGATTAACAACAGAAATATGGTCTAATATCTCAGCCCTATTTATTTCAAACAAGCAACTGTTTCTGTTGCCAGAAATGTATAATGCATCACTTCAAGTGAGTCTGAGGAATTTTCCCTGAAAAGACATAACGGCCACTGGCAGGGTCAAACTGTAAATGCTAAAGCTTTGATGAAACTGTCCACGGCCGAATTACTTTTGAGCAGTGACAGAAAATAAACATTTGTTTATGTTAACATTACTCTTAATATAACTTGAATTTTGATCTTATCTAAAATAGTACACATGATTCCCAGATACAGATGCTGGTGTTGACTCGAAACTTTGCTGAGGACTTCTTTGCCGACACAGTATTGACTGTGGATGAAGCTGTTTTACTAAGAGGGTTAACATACAGTCTGTGATTTCACATTCAGTGAAGGACCCCACATATATCTTGTCACTGCTGATATTGCTCCTGATCTGGTGACATTAAGTCTCTTGAGGACTGTAGGATATCAGGCGCCCAGATGGAGAGTGGGGTTTGGGAACTGAGGGCATCAGTCAGCCTATAAACTGGCAGTTTAATACTCTAAATAGAGTGTAATATGTCTCATAAACCCAGAGACGTTTTGACTGACACTAAGACACACAAATTATTGGAGTAGAATTCATTACTAGAGAGGCGAAATAGAAGAAAAAGAAAGATGCAAAGAATTTGTTTGGCTAATTGCTGACCTGATGGGTTTATATATCACATCCACTGCAAAACAATAAAATGCAGAGACTGCACAATGTGTAAGAAAAACAAAAGCAAGAAGACAAAGTAAAGTGTTTGATAAAGAATGGAAGAGAAAATTAGGAGAGACAAGCTGGATGAAAGACTGACTGTGAAATAATTGAAGAAAAAAGGTCAATGGTCCCAACTACTGCTGAATGTTTGTTAAAAAAAATCAAAACAATCATCAGAGAAAAAAAACATATGTATATTTATTTGATGACACTTTATGGTAAGGGTACATGAATTAGTATGAATTCATAGCACAACCTTCCCATGAGGGGCCCGGTCTACCAATATTACTCCAAGCGCACAACGATGATTCATCCAGGAGGTGATAAAAGAACAACATAAATAGAACTGCAGGCCTCACTTGCCTCAGTTAAGGTCAGTGTTCAGAAGAAAGAGAAGAAAGAGTAAGAAAGAGACTCCAAGACTTTTGGGCAAATATTTTGTGGACTGATGAGACAAACGTGTAACTTTTTGGAAGCTGTGTGTCCTGTTACATCTAGTTTAAAACTAACACAGCATTACATAAAAAGAACATCACATCAACAGTCAAACATGGTGGTGGTAGTGTGATGGTCTGGGCTGCTTTGCAGGACATAGACGACTTGTCATAACTGATGGAAATATGTATTCTGCACTCTACCAAAAAATCCTGAAGGAGGGTCATCAGTTTTATGCAGCAGGACAATGATCCAAAACACACCAGCAAGTCCAACTCTGCATGACTCAAAAAAACAAACAAAGCTGTTCATGGTCGAAAGCCCTCCAATGTGGCTGAACTGTAACAATTCTGCAAGGAAGAGTGGGACATAATTCCTTCACAGCGATGTGATCCAGTTGGGTTGAGAGTTGGGTTGCACAGCCAGTTATTAGGTTTAGGGGACAATTTCTTTCTCATGCAGGTGGGCAGCTTTTTTCCCTTATAAATAAATGTAATCATCATTTTAAAACTGCATTTTGTATTTACTCAGGTTAACTTTGTGTAATGTTAACATAAATTTTTAGTGCAACAAAGAAAAATCAGGTGGGCAAATACTCTTTCACTGCAACATATCGTTCATGCATTAACATATGTTTAATCATTAATTATTCTGAAGCCCTGATAGATGTAGTAATTCATGCATAAATTATATACCATGACGTTACCCCATCTAGCTTTGATCCTGCCAGTCTGTTTATATCTAACTGATATCCACCTAGTAGGACCTACTCTAGCAGCTAAAATACAGTTATCTTCTGTATATTTTTGGTGCTAACAAAACCCATGAAGAAACTACAAACCAACAGTGAGTTACCAAGAGGTTTTTAAATCCAGAACCTGATCAGACAATAGACATCCACTGCTGTCTGAAAACTATTAAAAACATATCAGTGAGCCAGAACATTACAGTGGGTGGGTCTTCATTAAAAAAAAATATGAGGACTGCGGTTTTTGCCATGGTCACATGGTGGCACAGCTGGCATCTTGTTGACATGTTTACTTCATTGTAACAAACTTTTGGACAATGATTTTTAGGACTGACACCAGACTTTTATCATAATATCAATATCAAATATCATTTCTACCAGGAGCAATATTAAATGTTCTTGTTCTCTCTTTGGTTTCTGATAGAATTACCTGAATTGACTCCAGGCTGCCTGAAAATGTCCGTGTGGAAATAGTAATAACAGGAAAAGCAAAGCAAGCACAAAAGAGAGAACAGGGAAAAGAGATCGCCAGGACCTAAGCTACTTCTGTGATTTAGAGAGCATGTACCCCCCTTTGCACGCACATACATCCATGCACACACACTTTCCTGCATGATTTACAACAATGTGTTGCCTAGATCACAGATCCCAATCTGAACACACAAAAGCAGGCACTTAAAACAGACAGGAGGACACATGTTTTGGCTGACTGGCTACAGACAGTGCTTAAGGAACAAGAACACACAAGTTTCAACACAAGCATGGATTCTTAGGGAAAGTGGAATAATCCTAAATAAGAGCGATTAAAAGTCACTGAAGGCATGTGCTGAGTGGAAAGAAAACACTGTGGCACTGTGGAGGCCATAAATAACCCTTCTTTACACACACAGCTGTCAAAGGTGTCTGTAGAAGACATAAAAACAAATAGAAAGGGCTTTAAGGTTATTCATCTTAATATATTGACAGAGTTAAACAAAGATGCTTATCAACTGTTGACGATGTGTTCATCACAAGGAAAAAGAAAAATTTATACCAGCCCCGAAAAAGTCCTGGTTCTCAGCTTTAATGAATTCATGCATTGACAGTAGCCTCCTTACACCAGAGTGCTGCGAGACTGATGACTACTGATGACTTTTACACAAGTTTGACTTTTTCCTGATTGGAAAACCTCTTCCTCTGCTATATTATGCCTTATAATTATTTCTTTCTTTGCCTGCACATAAAACCCACATCCGATAATCAGTGAATTCAGGCATGTCGTCTGAAGTTTCAGAGGATGTTTGGAGACATGTTGAAGGAATGTGGGCAGAGTAGAAAGGAAAAGTGCAACACTTCTTTAGAAAATGACTTGTGGAACAGGCTAAATATCACAGTCAATCAGATTAGTGAAGTACGTGCCTGGCTGAAAAAGAAAATGTTTTACCTATGCTAAAATTAAGGACTAAATGCACTATCGCCAAGACAAAATACCATGCAGGAAAAGAAGCTAACATGTACATTAAAGCAATCTGAATCTTCCAAAATAAAAAAATAAATAAAAATAATTTAAGAACTATCAAAAAAACCAGCACATAATTTAGGAAATAAAAGGGAAAGGCAGTCTCACCAACATGTATAACATGGTCAATATGTGTGTTTGTGTGCTCATGTAGAAAAAAAACTGATTGACGCCACAGATGATAGATATTGTACAACTTAAAAACAAACAAAGAAACAAAAAAGAACTCTATACTTCATTATGTACAGTACAGTGGTGTACTGGTTAGCACTGGCTTTGAATTCACTGGTTGGCCAAGTGCCTTTCTATGTGGAATTTGCATGTTCTCCCAATGTCAGGGTTCACTTTAGTACTCCTGCTTCCTCCTACAGGCTAAAGACTATTGCTAAAGACTATGCAATTAAGTGACTCTAAACTGCTCATAGGTGTGAATGTAAGTGTGAATGGTTGTGTGCCTCTATGTTTCAGCCCATGCTGAAACACAGATTTCTCCATGTTCTGATCTTTTCTCATCAGCTGCAGCACTGTTGGACTGACTCACCAGCAGAGCTCAGCCACAGCTTGGCCTTTAGAGACCAATTTAAGTTACACTGGGAGCTGTTGTAGTCATATTAAAAACAGTTTTATCTTCACAAAAAAACATTTCTGACTGCAGAAAATATGAATGAAAACAGGATTAACAAGAAAGTTATGTTTTTCTCTGTATTGTTTATTATTTTACTGACAGAAGTGATTGACAGTCTGAGATTCTTCATACTCTTACCCCCCTACCGCCACACAATTCACTTTTAAACGACCGTAAGATCAGTTTGACATTAATGCACAGCGGTTATTAGATTTGTCAAAAGACAAAACAATGATCTAAGGTCATGACCCAGTTGACACAATTTACCTAAGTACAGATCAGGGTATGGTCCTGATCTCTTAGGCCCCATGACACCTCTAAACCATACAGATCAGCTTATCTGATTTTCGTTAAAGTTAAGTTAATTAAAAGTGTAGATCAGGAGTAGATAGCTTTAAGTATTTTGATGGGTGAGGTCTTTATAAGTACAGCATGAAATAATGAAAAAAGGTTATTACTTTACCTGAAACTCAACGTGTTAGACAATTTTAGGTTTGTCTATTTTTATGTTGGTATTTATCTCTCTACAGAATATATCATTTATCCGATTAACCTGTCTGTAAAAAAAAAATTGTCATGTTTCATTTGATCAGTCCACTGTTGCCTGGATTTGACTTTCAAATATCTTCCTTGTACAATCTTGAGGGTTGGCAGCTAAATCAGAGTACTGACCTCCTGCTTTATCGCAACCCAAAATGTCCTCTAGTCATACGCAAGCAATTTTGAAGGCCCTAAGACCAATATACACAACTAATTGATAAACCGACTTCGACTGATAGAGGGAAAAGGCTCCCTTTAACAGCACTCGCTACATCAAAGTGCATTGATCTTATTAACCTCTACAAATTACCCAATATCCTCTGGCTCAGACTGCAGAATAAGTCCAAACAAAAAGCTCCATTTATACGTAGAAATACAGTACACTGTGCCTCCCTCTGTTTCTTTCACACACTCCTCTACCAACACCAATGGCAAAGAAAGAACACTTTCTGTGCATGCTTGTGTGCATACGTGTGTGTGTGTGTGCTCGCTTATGGTAGAGGTTGAGGGCAGAGTTCAGGGAAACCCCGCATACCCCATCTAGGCCTTGTAACCCTCAGGGAGGAACACACACACATACACACATACACTTTCTTAAACCTGACCTTGACCAGACCTGCCAACAGGGTCACCGGGAGACACAGGGGATTCTGGGAAACAGGAAACAGGAAGTGGGCCCTGTCCACATTGAGTGTGAAAGCCCTGTTCATAATGAGTTGTTTAAGAAACTCACAGTGTGTGGTAAAGTGTGAAAAGTCTGATTTGTACCCATGCTAATGTCTAATAATGTAAATTGCTTTAATGGTTTAAGCCAGCAACACATCATGACAGTCCCCACGTGTGTGTGTTCACATTTGTCGGCCTGTACGAGTGTGAAGCCCCCTGACCAGTGCAGCATTTAGCAGACAGGCATTCAGCCTCATGGAATGGGGCTGCGGTGAGATCTCAGGTTTCAAACAGGACCCGTACCCTGGGACCAGGCCATGTCAAAAGGGCTTGTCCCAGATGAGCCATATTAAGGCCCTGATCCCCAATCAATCAGCACCGTGCTAAAAAGAATCCACAACAAGACGGCAATTAAGGCCCACTGAGGACTTAACTAAACATGTGTGAGAGATAGGGTTTGTAAGAGTGACTATGTGTGCAGTTCGATGACTCTGTGTTTTATGGAAAAGTGCAAGTGTATGCATTCCTGTGAGCACAGAGCTGAAAAATCTCATTTGGCTGTCTTTGTTTTTTCTAGTTTATCAGTGTAACTTGATACATACTATGAGATTACACACACACACAACAAGAAAAAAATCCCATGCAAAATAATGCTGACTTGGCCATTTCATTTTCTTTGTTTGGCAGTTTACAGGTCCGCTAAGCAATCTGGGGATATTGCTGCAGATGTTGCTCCTGCGCTAGGTTAAAGCAGTTTTGGAAAGTCTAAAGAGTGTCACAGTGACTCCTAGAGAAGGAGTTACCCTTTTTTTTTTTTTTACCAGATCCTAAAATTGAAATAAGTTTAGCAGAACCCCACTCATTAGTCTGATGTAGAGTGCTAAAGTGGATCAGTATGGGGGCAGAGGAGTAATGCATCCAAAAACTGAGTGAGCCTGTCATCTCCTCAGTCTGAATGCGTGCAGTGCTTGTGGTGGGGAGCAAGTCATCATCAGTGCTGGCCAGCATCTGTAAACCACAGCGGTGTTGGCATTGAGGTGAAAGTGAAACCAAAATCCACAGTTTCTCAGTACAGTTCACAGTCTGAGTTAAAAGGTTATTGTAACCAAAAAACAGCGCTGAAGGCAGCATGGTGGTGACGTGAGAGGGGAGGTTGCTTTTACAAAAAAATGTGACCAGGTTGCTCATTTAGACATGCAGTTCAGATGACATCAGATTAAAGAAGACATATATGAAAATGGCTCATGTAATAACACTGTTCAATCTGTATGTGCAGGGTTATTTAATGGCCAGGTGCAGTGACTTCCCGAAGTTAACGTGAGGTTGCCAGAGAACCAGCAGCATTGCTTTTGGTTTTGATATAAACTCATCAAACAATATACAACATTTAGTTGACTTTTGGTTTATTTACAGTATAGGCATATTAAAAAGGCTGCGGTTGGGAAGCTAAAATGTTATGACTCTAAATTTTAATAAGAAACAGCATTTAAAAAAAGTTACCTCACCACAAAGAAGACTGCAGGGCAAAAAAAAAAAAACACATGAACACAACATCTCACAGCTGCTTCAAAATATAGCTGAGAGCAATATAGATGTAACAGATTTCTTAAATATAATCAAATATAAGGGCTTAATTGCAGTTTAAGTAAATGCTTTGACATGTTGGTAATTCATCAACAAGGATTCTTGGATTCTTTGCTGATCTTTGACAGATAAAAAACTATCACGGCATCTTTTCATCCTTCTACTGTTGCAAAACAGGGAAGGTCTCTGGCACTGCTTGGTTAATTATCTGCCATCTTAATAAATCATAATGTATGTTAATTACGCAGACATTGTAAATACACGCCTTTCACAACTGCTGCTGCAGCACAGACACAAGTAGAGGAAAGAAATTTCAGGGTAATAATCTGTTATGATTATAGTACATTTGTGTTTTAGTGTCTAATCCCTTTAAGCGCGCATCAGCAAGCTTCATGATCAACTTTGTGTGAAGTCATTACATGTTTTAGAGACTACTTCCTTAAACTAATCTGTCAATCAACCCCTGCACTGCTGTGGGTAAGACACACATGCCACAGTCCTGTCTATACAAAGTAAAACTACTTTGTTTTTAACTCTTTGATGCTTCAGCTATATAATTGGATTGCCAGTGGGCTAATGGCAATGTGGGCCTCATGGCTTTTGTCACGTCAGCTGCAAGGTCAATTGAATGCAGTGTGTTGACAGCTGGCTAATTACAGAGTCATCCACTATGTGTAGGTTGATTTCTTGCTACATGGCCACTCACACACACACACACGGTTGCACTATATGTGTGTTTATACTGTATTACAATTAAACACACCTGATTGGAGTAATCATTCTGAGTCATTGAATTACAACCAAATAACATCTCAACTGGTAAATGAATTACAAACGTAGAAAAAGTAAATAAAGTTTGTACTGTATTACATACATGTAGTCACACGTGTACACATGGACATGTGCATATGCACATACAGTATAAACCTTCTCAGTACCAAAGCTGCAATTTCAAGCATGTTGAATTTACAGTCATATTAACATGAAAGTAAAATGCCTTGGTGTTGGAAGAAAAATAAATGGTGAATGATAATTGATGATAAGGAAGAAGATTAAAAGATAAACAAAGGACAAAAAATAACCAGAAAAAAACATGGCAAGGAGAATCTGGTCTTTGTTAGACCAGTCTTTCCCTCATTCTCCATAATACAGAATGGACAGAGGAGAGAGCAAAGAGGCAGCGGGGAGAAAAAAGCAGCTATTTTTGTAATTGCTTTTTTTTTGCCAGTGCTGAGAGAAAAGTGGTCGGGAAAGTTTTGAGAAATTTAAACAGCCTTGACAGCCAGGGTGTAGTAGTATTAATCTTTTCAAACAGAGAGAAACCCCTGTATTATAAACACAGACACAGACTCTGGGATCAGCGGCCGTGTTGCATAAAGTCTGTTTATCGCTGCTGTCAGATTAAAACTTCTACATCCAGTAAATCAAGTTTCAAGAAATAAAAAAGCAGCTGTGTTTTTGAAATCAAAATTGAAATGAAATCTAATTTTTTTTGGCAAAAAGGAAGCAGCAGCAGCCACCTAAGTTGATTTTGCTTGTTTACACATCCTGCAGACATGGAGCAACACTACGATTGTGAAAGCGATGAAAATTTTCACTCTCTTTGAGCTCTGCTTTTTTTAATCCACCAACTCAAGAACTGTATTTGACTTTTTAGCTGTTAAACACTCCACTTTGCTGGTGCTGTGCCTGTTTGGTGCTGAACAGTTAGTATACATACAGTTTATAGAGCTTTTTGCTGAAAACAACTGCTGTAGCCCAGAAACAATGCTATGAAAATGAGCTGAGCCATAAAACTAAAACAATCAGCTGAAAGAGGCTAAAGGTACAGATATGGGGGAATGTGTATAGTAGTCAGGTGAGTTTCTGTGGAATTGGCACAAACAGTACATTTCAGATTAAATATAGCCATTTAACACTACTGTGTGTCTTTGTTTAGCAACACTTTTTAATGGCTTTCTGTGATGAGCCTGCTCTGTCAAGAGTGTGGGCAACGTACAGGCAGACAATTAGTAGGAGTAGACGTTATTAACTGCCTCTGATCTGAGCTTACAACTAAAACACCTAAACCTCCTGTCAGCTCACACAGCTAATCACAGCTGAACGCCATCGACCCTGCACAACCCTCGAATAAAAGAACAACATGCAACCGTGAGTGTTAATGGTACCATCCTCCTACTACTCTGCTAACACTGTTTTTCTTTCACTCCCTTCACCCTCCCGCCATCTCCATCATGGTCTTTTTTTTTCTGCAAATGAAGGAAGTGTGGCTGCATACGGAGAAAGTTGGGGGTCTAATTTTGGCAGGCAAGGCTTTCTCCCCTCACTGTTTTTTTTTGGTCCTATGAAAACATTTCCAGAGAGAAGGGGGAGGAGAAGATTTAGGAAGGAGAATGACAAACAGCAGCGTGGGCGCTGTGTAGTGGCAGAAGAGGATTTTTCTTTTTTAGTAATAAGTGCTGGCATGATGACTTTAAGATAGGAAATTATTGTGATTTACTGACAAGACTATAGCATCTTAAGTCACACAAATGGGATCTGAGACTTGAAAGAGCCTTCTCTAGTATCTGGTGTTTATGCTAAAATAAGTGAACCGGGCTGCTGACTCCAGTAATTCACTGCTGACACATGTGGGTGGCAACAATCAACTTTGTTTTAGAGTCTTCAAGTTTTGACCTTTCAAAATCCTGGCACAATAAAAAATAACAAGACAGCAACTGGCAGACATTGTGTCAGACCACAGTTTACATATTTAATTATTAGGCTTCCATACTGAAACAACTTGGTCTCGGCTTTAAAGCTCAAAGGAAATTTATGCTGCATCATTTGAATGGTCGGCATCCAGACAAACACTTTTATCTGAACTTGCAATTTGCTTCAGAAAACTTGTAATGCGAGTTGGATTTGGCTTCAAGGACTATAGATTTAACCATTAGACAAATTTAAGCCCTGACTTAAAAACTTGTCTTGAATGATTTGACACTTCAAATGGATTTAAAAAACAACTCTGGAAGGAATACTTAGAACTGTTAATCTTTCTCTGCCTCAGTCAACCTAATGTCTCCTCTTTCCTGTATTTCTGATCTGCTGTACTTTTCTGCTCTGGTCTTAAGATGTTACAATGCACTCAAGTTGTCTGGACTGGACTGTAGTTGAAACCCCCAGGCTGTCAAGTTAGAGTTTGTCTGCGGCTACTTTTGAAAAACCCAACCCTGAGGACATACACACACATACTCTGTAAGATCCCACACACCACAGAGTGCACACTTAAGCCCAGTGTGGAAGGGATGGAAATCAGCACACAGACCGAAGCAAAGACAACATGTAGGATACAAAGTTCATGTTATGTTCAGGTTTAACAAGGTGGGTGGCAAGAAAATGTTCTCTAAATTTGTAAGTAATATTTGTGGCTAATTTATCACAAGAAAATGGAAACTGTGCTTGAGTGCTAAGGAGAGAGATAGTTAAAAGAAAAGCGGTTGAATGCAAATGAATATATTTCATTCAAACTGCCAGTATATCTTCTCAAAGTTTTTGAGGGAAGGAGAAGAGGCTTTGACATTTGAACACCTGTGGTATGAGGTAAGCAGACAAAGGTCAACACATGTCATCATTAGGTGACCCTGTCTTCTCGATGGCTGACTCTCTAAATTTACAGCTTATAATTTGGCTGTGACACTAATGATGAGCAGCAGTGACGATCAGTCCACCACAACCACAGCACCACCGCTGTTAAAGGAGGCCCCTGTCTATTTAAATAAAGTCTGTAATGACTGTAATGAGACTCAAGATCACATGGCTGGTCTTTGCTTGACAGCAACACAGGCAGGGCCAAAATCAATCTAAGGAAAAGTTAATTTATTCAAACTTTATTCAAACTTGCTAAATTTTTTATAGTTAGAAATGAATAAAAATGCTTTAGTTAAAGATGTCTCAAAGTTTAAGAAGCTTGCATAGGACATAATTGAGTGATCAGCCAAAGCATTAAAGTAGCACAAAACAGAATGGCTACCATCAACTCGATGGTACTAAGTCCAATTAAAGGAACATTATTATTTAACAGAATTAGTTTTTTTCATTACAAGTTGAGTCTCTGAAGCCATCTACAAACTTTTATAGCTTTATGCATCATGTTCTGAAAAACTATTATATGTTAAAAAACAAAACAAAATCACTGCATTCAAAGCTGTATTTTATGTGTCAGTGGATATGAAATTAAAACTTCAAAATAGGAGGCTAGATTTTAACACTGAATAAGATGACATTATTCTCTATATACACTACCAGTCAAAAGTGTTAATAATGTAAAAATGACTAATGTAGCTGGAATCTGCTTTACTATTGCAATGATCATAACACATCTAAAGACATGTGTCTTTCCATGAAAAACGTGGTCATTCCTCTGTGTGTGTCCAAACTTTTGACTGGTATTGCACATGAGAAATTGAATATAAAAATTCTCAAACTGACTGTGCCAGTCCGGAAATGTAATAATAATATGTCAAATTGTGAAAGTGAAGCATTACAACATCACAGCTATTTTAATCATTTCATTTTCTATTTTGTTTTGTTTTAAACATCTCCACTGTCTCTCTAGAAATTGCATTGTGATTTCTTTGTGACCCAGCTGTCTCATCTTTCACAAAAGCTGCAATTTAGCTGCACAGGAAATAATCAAAAACATGTAAACAAGGAAATGGCAAAAACAGATGTTTGAAAAGAAGCATGTGCTTATGTGTACCACTGTGCATGTACTTGTCTCAGAGTGTGACTAGATTTAGTAAGTGTCTGATATTCACTTTGTGCCAGCAGTTTAGATTCACGGGACGCTGCGTGGAACATGGCAGTGGCTCTAGTCATAATGTCACTAGGGAAAACCATTCAGCTTAACTCTTTTGATCCTGCGAGAATAAAATGAGCTGGTAAAGTTCATAGAGTTTTATTCCATAACACGGGGAGACGTCAAAACAAAGCAAAGGAAGCTCACCAGACTAAAAACAAAAAAAATTCTTTGGGCAGCTATTACTGCCAAGAACATAAACATGTTTTAGCAAAATGTAAATAACTTTCTTGGTATGGTTGCATTTTATTTGCTGCTCACAAGACTCTCCTAAATTTGATGTCATGGAATAAGTTTTGCTCTACATTCGGACTGCTAGAAGCTGAATGGTTGAAATGAAAGTCTGATGAATGTTGCATCACTGATATTTAATTAATGGTCTGAATTTTAAGTCATGTGCTCTTTTCTGATTAGAACTGGCTAAAAGTAAACAAATCCAATTTCTCCAATATTGCTAGGATCAGTAGTGGGTTATACACATCAACATCTTCTTTAAGCCCCAATTTGTAATTGGTCCACATACACAGTCCATATTATAACAATAACCATATGAGCTCTGATTGAAGGACACCCAGTGTAGAACATTAGAGCTATGGGATTTAAATGCTTCTATTAGGCTCCTATGCTCCTACAATTTCACATGCCGACGACACACAGCTCTTCCTGTCTTTCCAGGGAAACCATCCCTACAACACAACATCAGCATCATCTTAGGATCCTCAGAGATCGTCTCCACAAGGGCTACTAGAAACCTGGTTATCATCTATGATGATCAGCTAGGCTTTTTGATCAGATATCCTCCAACTCTCAGGCATGCAGATATGCCCTCTTCAGTTTATGTATGTGTTACCCAACTACTCTACAGATGATCTAAAATGCAGCAGCACGTCCAAAATGGGTACACCATGCTCACTGGCTTCCAGTGGCTACCCACATCAGAGCCAAAGCTCTGACACTTGCCTACAGAGTAATCAATTTGACTGCGCCTTCCCATCTAAACATACTCCAGGTCCACTGTCCACTCACTGCTTTTAGCTAACAAATGCCACTTGGTGGTTCCAGCACCAAACCGCAAAGGATCTAAGGCAAAGCTCTTCAGCTCAATTGTCCCAGCATAGTGGAAGTAGCTACCAAAATATGCATGCTCACCTAACTCACTCGCAATATAAAAAAAATGTTGAAAACGGGGATCTTCTGCAGTTTTCTATGCTCCAAAGATCAAAAAAAGAAAAAATCCCTCCTTGGCACGATGTGTGAAACTTAAACTTTTCTTCTTATAGCACTTTGCCTTCAATATATGCACCAACACTTAGGTTTTGCTTGTTTTTGTACCTCGCTTGTAAGTTGCTTTGGATAAAAACATCTGCCAATGACTAAATGTATTAAATATTAATTTAGCCACTCTAAGACCTCTACCAATAAAGTGGAAAATTACAAATCAGGGCATGTTAAATGGTGTATTTACTCTATTAATATTATGTATAGGACTTTTTAGGGTTTGTGAACAGTTTAAGAGACAAAACAATGCTGCATTTTCCAGTTTTCATTCCATCAGCAGACTGTACACAATATTAACAAAGTTCAGGATTGTTGGTGATGTTAAATGATTGTCCTTGAATCTATTAAGTGAAATCTTTTGTGATGCAAGTCTACACCTCGCACATCACAGTACAGTTTTGTAAACAGCAGTTATGAATTTCTCACATTTTGCTAAACAAAATGAACATTTTTTTTGCAGCACATATACTTTTCCTGCAGAATTCTACAGGAGACTTACAAATACATCTGCAATTTTCAAGAATAATCATTTATCAAATGAGACACTGCCACTATCTGACCCACATATGAATAGTGCTGACCAATTACAGTGAATCATTCCACTAGATTGCATTCTGCGAAGAACAGCATAAAAAGGAAAACTGAGTAAAATGCAACTTACGTTGGTCTTCCTGGCAGAGATGTAGGGAGTGGATCTGGAATAGGAGACAAGGGGATTTTTTACAACAGGATAAACAATATTGCTCCCAGATTTTTCTCTGCACAAGCTGCCAGCTACAAGCAAGAATCAGTTGCGATGAGTGTTACTAAAAGGAGCCAGGTCTGTAGTAAGGGGAGATGAACAGCGGAAAAAACAGTCATTAGCTGCTTTTCCACTTCAGGAACTTACTGACCCATACCCTGGATCTTCCCCTAACCTGAATCTAGAGTGCAAAGATGTTCTGTTCTGCTTTTCCACTGTATTTACAAACTGATAAAAATTGCACATCATTATAGAAAAGTTAGCAAGCATTATTAAAGTGCATTGTTGCCATTTGTTCATTTTGTGTTCTCCATTGATCAAAGGTCCTTCCAGAACTACATATAGAAGAAGGAGGGAAAACACAAGTGAAGGACGGTTGAATCAAACACAGAGCCCAGTAAAATGGGCACACATGCAATAATTTCCTGTAGTGGTAAAAATCCAATTGTTTGTAATTGTGAAAAAGTGAACATGCTTTTCTGGCAGGTTTAGAGTGCTGGAACTTACTCTTCTTACCAAATTTGACAAATAGCACGCCAGTCGTGGACACGGTTCCCTGGCTGTTGGTGGCCACGCACTGGAAGTAGCCGGTATCTGTGGTGTCCAGGTTGCGAATACGGAGACGTGATCCAAACGGCGTGGAGCGGAAAGAGACGCGCCGTGGCTCCTGCATGACAGGAGCATCATTCTTCAGCCAGCGCACAGTGGGTGGTGGGTTGCCCGACACACGACACAAGAGGTCAGCTGTTTGGCCCAAAGAGGTGGTTATGTTGTTCATGGGAGCTTCAAGTCGAATGAAAAATGGCCCTGAAAGACAGAAGCACAGTAGAAATGAAAATGAGGAAAACGAAGAAAACAGTAGAGGAGAAATAGAAGAGGTTGGTACACAAGGCCAAGAACTAAGACAATTAAACAACATCAGAGCTAAATATGACAAAATGCGCTTCTCTTTGAAAAGTGGTAAAACAATTCTCAAGCACACGTATTTAAAAATCTGGTTTTACAAGTTATTTAGTGTCTGTGTGTAGACACATAATTACACCTTTCATCATGGCTATATGATGCCAGAGGTTTTCCCCTGCTTGTGTAAGAGCTTAAGAGACAACATCAGCTGTGTTGTGGGAAAATCTTTGAAGAACAACAAACTTTAAAGAGTGAACAAAACAGATCCCAAGGTAATAGCACAGGTATGAATTCAAGGGGTGTTGGAAAAGGCAAAGCTCCAAAATTCACAACAATTTTGAATAATTATCTGTTGGTCTAGGTGGTCAGGAAAAAAAACACTTAGAGGGCATCTTAAGAGTTTAATGTTAGGGAAAAACATTTGTGTTAATGTCATGAAAAACCTCTGGAAAGTTCCTTCAACCCCAAAACCAATCCTAGGTATGTAGAAATGCTCCTGGTTACACAAACCAGCCAAGACAAACAAAGCAGGAAAAGCACATACAGGGAAATCTTACATACTAGTAAGAAGAATGCCAGTGTTATTAGTGAGGTTCAAGAGTAAAAGAATGTGCATTATAAAAACACACATATACACTTACATATTTACTATGCAGTGCAAATTGTTAAGCTTAGTGGCCTATGTACTGAAAATGAAAACTTAATTTACATTTTTTTTTTATTAGAACTTAACATGCTGCACAGTAGCCAGGTTTCCAACCAGGGTTTCCCCTACAAGGGCCTTGCTGTCTTCTCCAAAGCTGTTCTCTGTTTTGCACTCTCCTAATATATTCATTACATTCTGTAGTTCATTACGGAGTACATACAGTATACTGGGCCAATCCCATTTCTGAATCTTACCCCTTCCCCTTCTCCTAACCCTACACCCTGACTCTTGAAACAGAGTGGTAAGGGGTAGGGCTGAAAATATTCCCCTAAGAAATGAGACACTGTTAACTATACCGTTATACGTCATCATATGGTGTCGCTAGCTGCTAGCTAGTTTTCAATGACGCATATGACCTTAAATGTGTGGGCACAAGATTGAATATAACATCAAGCAGTGGTTGCTGTGATTTTAAAATCCATATTAATTCTAATTCTAATTCTAATTACTTACATTTGTGCGTGAACGCACAAAACTAAGGGGAGGGGCATGGAGGGGTAGGGCTAAGGGGTAGAAATGGGATTGGCCCTTAGAATAGTGTATGAATACAGCATAGTAATACTGCTGAAAAAGTCAATAGAAAGAACATCTTTATAGAACTGCAGAATAATCATAACACCAGCATAAAAATAGTTCTGGTTGGAAAAAAAATCTAATTTAAGTTGATTCCCGCACAGGTTGCTATGAAACTCTCTGTCTGATAATTTTCTCTCCCAAATAAACCTGTCAGGTACTTAATCCTTGTATACCACTAGTCTATGGGGGGTAAGTGCTGCCTGAGAAGCAATATTTTGGACAATAACTGGCCACTTGACATTATGTATCCGCAAGACACCTGAGGTCTGATTTAGTTTGAACTGGTTTTCAAAAAGAGGCTGTGAAATTCAATTAACAGTGAAGTAGTCATGATGACTGGGGAAAGTGTGCAGCTCCTGCAACTGATGCCTGGTGTAGCTGAAACTGGATCCATGTAGAAACAATACTGATGTTGTTGCATGGTGGTGTGAGCTGGACACACACTCATCTTTGTAGAACTGCACAAATTAGCTGCCTTCCGTTTTGTTTGTCAACACATTAATTTATTTTTGAATAAACATGTTTCAAACTTTCAGCTGACAAAATATTGTAGAGTGATTTATGAAACACGAACTATTCACGTGTGGGGATAGGCACATTGTTTGGTTGAATATATTCATAAGATTTAAACACATAGAAAAAGGTTTAAAAAAAAGAGAAGAAGACTGCTGGTCACAGTAACCCAATAGTGATATAGCAAAGGAGTGAAGAGATTAGGTTGCTGATGATTTAAAAGCATGAACCAGCAGGTGGCCTTAATTGGTACGTAATGTCATGCAGCAACCCCTGTGGTCGTACAGTATGTACAGCTCATCTGACGCCTGTCATGAGGTGTGTAAAATGAGTGCCTACAAGGTGTTTATTAAAAAGAAGTTGGCACATTTGTCTAGGGTGTCTATGCGTGCTTAGCAGAGACGCGCACACACACACACACACACACACACACACTCCCACTGTCCTCACTAAAGCCCCAGGCTTAACGCAGCAATGTGGTACTAACAAGTGTCTGACAATATGAGAAGTCTCCCACCACAGACCACACTACCACCCCCACTCTCCCATCGCCTTCTCACCCACTTCTTTATCTGTCCTCATTCTCTGCATACACAACAGTCTCTCAACAGTCTTATATGCACAGTCCAGTCTCTCTAGCAAGTCAATGTAAAGCAAAAGGACAGCATTCATTTTCTCTTTTACAGAGCATGTTCTTACTCCTCCACTCCCTCATTCGTGTGTGTCTCAATTTCAGACAACCAAAAACATATCACACTTAGGTTTGTGTGTGGGAGAGACACTCTTGTGTTACATTATATATACAACACATACAAGCCAGGTAATTTGTTGTTGTATGACTGCTCATCTGCAAAGGTTGCAAACAACCAACCAACCACATACACATGCACACACACACACAAACTGCATGGTTCATTATCAATTTAACATAATGTACATAATTAATAGCCCGGTCAAACTAATATGAGCATAAACTTAGAACAACGCTTACAGACAGGAATGCAAAACCACAGATACTATCTCCAATGTGTGTGGGCAAATTGAATGAAAATGAAAATATTCAGTGTAGGAGTTTCTGCAGTTAATTTGAAAGCATGTTTCTTTTCATAACTTGTTTACTCAGCTGTTTTGCTACTTTATATATTTACTTTTCAATTTAATCTGTACAGTCTAATTATGTTACCATTTGTAATCACTTTAGATGTCATGAGACAACCATAATAGTGCTGAGACGGAGGACATAAGTCTGTTCCATGTGTAGCAAACCATAGGCCAATTTCATAAACATTAAGGTACTAAACTATTCTATTAATATACTTTACTCTGATGTGGTGTTTTTACACTAAATTGTTCACATTAGCAAAGTCAAACGACCTGTAAAAGTCCATTTTACATGTCCATGTGCTATATAGTACAAAAAGATATTACTGCACATCATTTTATCTCGCTGGAAAAAAATGTTTTGCAAGTTTAAAATCAAAATTTTTCAGGATTACTTGTTCCATGCTTGATAGCAATCCGTCTAAAATGAAGAATTTTCTCAAACCATACAAAAAAGTATTAATGCGCACTTCTTAGAAAACTCTGCAACCTCCATTAGAAGATAATCACCGTTTGGTTCTCTTTCCAGCCACAGGACGTCACTGGCTTAAATGTGAAAGACTAATCATTAGGCATGATACAGTTCTGCAGTTGAGGTCAAAACCAAGACACAAACGTCCATGCTCTCGTGTCACGGTCTTAGAACTGCGGCACTCCACCACAAGCAGCCACTGTCACCAGCATGCCACCTACCACATATTAATAGCGGCACCCTGACGCCCACAAATTCAATACAATGTCCTGAAATCTATCATTTGCTTTGTCTGTGGGCTTTATGTTACGAAAGTATTAAAAAAACTGTCATCGTAAGAGGTAGGTCAGGTTCAGGTGAAGTGTTCAGGGACAGTATAGAGTGTAGGTCATTCGTGTTTAGAAAGTTCTCAAAGTTCAAAGTTGTTGATTTATTAAAACAAAACTACAAAACTGAAGTCTAGGCCAAACTACACCTATGGTTATTATTTCTATCTCTATTTTTTAAAAGATGAATGGTCCTGGATGTGGCCAACTGTTTTTATAGTAGAATCATTCATTTTTGCATCAAGGTGCTGCTTTAACAAGAGTTGTTGTTCTAGATGATGTAATGTGTGACTCAGAACAGCCAAACTCTGAGTGGAAAAATGTTGCTGCACTCCTATACTGTACTCACTGTCTTCTATGTGACTACAGTCACAATCACAACCAATACACACCGAAAAAAGCCTCACTCAACGTGCACATGCTGACACCAATCACAGAAGTGAGTGTATATACAGTATTACCTGAGATCATTTGTGCATTTATCTTAATAAGGGCATGTGACAGTTGCCCATGTCTGTCCATGATTCTGTGGGTGAGTGTGTGTTTTCATTTAGATTCTACATCCCAACTATCAACACAAAGTCATGGAGGTCTGCTGGGAATCTATACACTGTTATGACTTTAGTGGACTGAATCCTGCTTACATGATAATGCATCACTTCGCTTTGCTTAACGTGCCCACTGAGTCCGACTATAATATATAAAAACTAAAAAAAAAAGTACTTTATATGTTAAATGAGAACAGACAGGCTCTTAAAAGAAGCGTGTTTTGCCAAAGGTAAGAAGGTCACACAAACTGGGTCAATTTATCACAGTCTCATTAGTTGAGTTGATGGAAAAGAAAATGGTTTCTGGAGCTGTGTGTCTGCACACTTCATTAACCTTTATAATAATGGACAATAAAGCAGCGGGGAGCAGAAAGAGGGGAAAGAAGAGACAAGATGAGATGATGAGAAGAGAAGTAGAGTGGAGAAAGAGAGCAACAAGTGATTTAGCTACAAAGATGTCTTGCCAATGTCTGTGTAACAAAGCCACTCTGTATGTAATTGTCTCGTGGTGAGTGTTGTGGTATTTGGCACCAGGAGCAATGTAAAACTCAAATCCTTGCTGCGGACTGTTCCTTTAATGTGGCAGACAACTAAATGGCACTCTGTCATCAACTCACATTTTCTTGCAGTGTTTTTGCACAATCCAACACTGACATGCAGGCACTCAAATGTAAACACATACACACCCACACAACCGTAACACACACAAACTATACATGCTCAAAAATACATAAGTCACAAAATACCTTTTCATTTCACCCTTGACACTGTATCCACATATGTTCATTTATGTCTATAGAGTAAAGCTGTGCTAGGCAGGCTGTTCACAGCAAGACACAGGTTCAGAAACCTGAGTGGCTGCACAGCTAACTAAACATACTCAGGACATACACTGAGGAGCTGGGACTGTAGCACTGCCAGCTATGGTTAAAGGTGAATTTCATTAAAGTTGGGTCACTCTCCAACAGAGAAAGAGAAAGAGGAAGGAAAGTAAGAGAAGAAAAGACTGCAAAGAATAAAACAAAGAAACCTGAAAAGAAGACTGAAAGAACGCCAGAGGGAAAATGAGTTCATTAAACTATCATCACCTCTGAATTCAGCCCAATAATGAGCCTCTTTCAGGATGAAAACTTCCTGCTACTGATGCATACTGATAGAGCATCGCTACCTGAATGCTGTCTGCTTGGTCAATCAAAACCATTCCCTGCCTGCAGACAAAACAAGTGGTGCAATCACTATTCATCCATCAGATAGGAAACAGATGTTAGTCATGGGTCTGAGCTCAAAATAAAACACATACAGTACATACACTTCTTTGGTTGTGTGCACAAAGTGTTTGTGGGTTTTCATATTTTTTAATATTGTGGAAAAATTAAGCTGACTCTAAGATCAGTTTGAAACTACTTCTAACTGTATTTGTCCCTGATTGGTCAATGTAATCATTATATTATACTAAAATGCTCAATCATGTTCAGGCACTACTGTCTTCATTCTTGCCTGTGTGTTATACAACGTCTGTTTTTGTGTACACAGAATCTGCTGTGGGACGGATGTTGTGGGGAAGCTGGCTTTCCAACGAATAATTAAGCAAACCAGACAAAATGAGAGAGCAAAAGTTAAGGTCAAGTTCAGAAAAGTCTCTTGTTGAGGATCTTGAAAGTCAGTGTTTCTTCTGGGCGCACTAGGCGGATGTCAGCTTTCCAAGCCCAGGGTAAATTGAGGAGAGGGAGTGAGATCTAACTGATAACTCTGGGCAAGTGTTGAAAAAATATCCAGAAAATTTTATGGATCTGACTAAGTTGTTCCTGTAGTGCTGACACGGGAATAGATGCTTTAAATGCTTCCTCCTCCAGGATCTGCTGATTTAAGCCTGGGCAGCTCCATGAGACAAGCCTGTCCTCACCACAAAATAAATAATTTTAATAAACTTAAAAGAGTCAAGCCAAGGAAGGAATAAACTGACAAAATCTGTGCGGCAAAGCCAAGAGGCCTCTCGGCATTTTCATCTCTGTATTGCATCCCACACTGAATTTTCCTGGGGCTTCCAACCAGGTGGAATCCATGTTACTTTAAATGTGAGTTTGTTCACTATGGGCCTGTAAAACATAGAAACCTTGAAGGCCTCGTGGGGATCTTCATCACATCAGTTCAGTGCAGGGTACTTAGTATGGCAAAACATTAACTGTGTATGGTATCTGAAATGTATGCTGCTAGTTGTCTGCAAAATGTACGAAACTCCAGCTATAGTTTCTGCCACATAATCTGCACTTATCTTCAGTGGTCATGAAAGATATTCTAGTGTAGCCTAGTTTCAAATCTGTGTGATCATTACCAGCCTCTGCAACCTTCGCAGCAAATAGTGCCTTATCCATCTTGTAAAAATATGCTTCCACAGCTTTGTTTGTCTATCATATGATCTGTCCATGTAGAACATCTGAAACCAGGCCTTGGTCTTTGTTTCTCCTGTACACGTCTGTAATTATCCCAGTTGGGATGTGGATGGAAGCCCGGCCAAGTAGGAGGCAAACTGAGCAAGCTGATGAAATAAGGGAGTCGTCATACTGTAGAAGTCTGCAAAGAGATACTTTGATGAACAATTGGAGCAAAGTGTAGGACTGAAAGCAGCAGCACCTCATGAAGCATCACTGGTAGCTTTGTTTAAGAGTAAGTAGTCAGTGAAATTTAGTGAAATGCTTTGCTTCCACATGTTGAGCAGCTGGATGTGTAATTTCTTCTATCTATTACTGTATCCTCCACACTGGCCTATAACATTGGGTGTTGTCAGACTTGTTGAAAGTGACCATTCATAGAGGATGTGTAATTTTTAACACACTGAATGGAATTTCAGACAACACGTGTGGGGTTACAGTTCAACGCAGCATGTATTAAAGGCGCAGTAAACATATCATGTATTGTATATAACAGATGTGTTCACCAGTTATCAGAGTGCTAAAACTGGCCCTGCTTCTTGTCTGTGTGTCTTTATTTGTGTGCATTTACCATTACTAGACATGTTCCATGAAGTGGCAGCGAGCACATTGGGGTCTTGGGGAAACTCAGACCCTGTAAACAAAGGAAATGGAGAAGACCATTAGCATGGTTCTGGCTGTTGAGTCACACCAAACTAAATAAATTAAAGTGTGACGTTCAATATTTAATTAGTCCCATAGTTGTTCAAACTGATGAATCATGAACCAATAAAAAAAAAAGTCTTGCAACTCAACTGTGAGATTAAACATGACCAAACTCCTTGCGAATGAGACTGAGAAACATGCTGCCCAGTGGTGTGATGTGGTGAAAATAACTTCTGACTGGCGTGAACAACAAATAATCGCACATCTTTTGATCGACTCTGGAAACATAAGCACATCTGCTTTCTACTCAATTCAACTGCATGAAAGTATGTTAAACAAAATGAAAGAAATGCTGATTGTTGCAGTCAGTGACTTCCCACTTTTCTGTGATAAAACTTAAACACAGGTCAGGGATTTGAATGAGAAAAACTATGTGTGGAAACATCCATCTGGAAATCAAATGCTTCGCCAAACCCCTTGAATAGTAGCAACAGGAGAAAATAACTGCAGCCAGAGAATTTAAATTATCGGCAGCTAAATGCTAAACACACCTGAAGGTCACTCCAAAAAGCATTTCCATCTAAGTCAAAGTTGAACAACAGAGTAAACATCTGAATGGAAGCTAATGCTGCTTTAATTTGATTATTTTTACACAATTACAAAATTGTACCTGCAACACTGGGATTAACATTCAACATTTATGTCAAACTTCTTTGGTTAAGGCATTGCACATTTGCTAGTGTAGATCAAAGGTTTGAATGTATAACAGGGGGCCTATGGAGGAGCCGTGTGGACTTAATGCTGCATTATTACCAGCTGACGACAGAACATTTCTCTGCTTTTCATTACAGGAGAGAAGAGACAGAAAATGGGCTTCACTGTGCTTTGCCACAGGTTATAAGGTGATGCCTGACAAATGAAAAAGCCTGCACAGGATTTAAGACATGCAGGACTGACAATGTTGGAAACTGAAACAGTTTTATCTTGATTCTGATACACATAGAGTATCCCAGTCAATCAGTAGGAAACCAATGATTTCTGCCTGTTACGTTACCCCAGTGTGTGTGTGTGTGTGTGTGTGTGCGCATGCTTTGGTGGAGGCTGAGATAGCTTAACATGATGAATGAGTAAGTGGCTGCCTGCCAACTGAGGGCATGCACCCTACAGTCACGAACACATGTAAAAATCACACAAGCATGTGCTTTGACAGAACTTGCTTGCATTCATATGTTCAAATCTAATGTACTTAAATATGTTTCAACAGCAACACAACTTAATAAAAATGTATAAACGTTTCATGTTGCCGTTTTACTAATCTGAAACCATTTTTGTTTGCGCCATGCAGAGTGACGCTCTCCTTGAGTGTGAGGAGAGGAAGTCTGCAAACAACAGGACGAGGCGCTTGACACAGGGTCATGTTAATTGGGTGATAATGTGCTGTTTCACACATGCTGTGTCAGGATGGTAACAAGTATACGGCGGCGCTTGTGAAATGAGCTGTGTTAATGAGCAGTGCTTTGGGCCCCCGCACCTGCTAGTGAGGGAGTTTGGAGGCTTGGCAACTGGCTCATAACAACCGGCTGGCATTTTTATAAGTTATGGTCAAGATTTCTACAGATCTATAGCATGTGAAAAATGTCTATGTTCACTATGTTATTTCTTTACTAAACTGGTATTTAATTTGTATTCACATAATAAGTCAATTTCTGCAAGCAATATTGTTACTATATATATTTTTACTTATTTTTCATAGTCTTG
>OMLM01012445.1:84574-95484 GCA_900302695.1 Helostoma temminkii
TATATCATGCCTTGCCTCATTTGGTGTAATTTTCCACTGGCTGCAACTGTGTGCCGATTTTGAAAAAGCTTCCACCCTCAGACATCATTCTAGATTGAACACAGACAACTTTTAAAGAGTAGAGGGGGTGTGGATGGAATTTAGAAGGTCTTGGATTTATTAGAGTGAGCAAAATGCAGAAAAGGGGAATAAATAAGTGCCATAGAGAGACACAAAATCTGCCACAGCAGACAAGATGATCATAGTTCTTCTCACATTTCCAAAGTTTGCTGTAATTTCCATTTCACCAGATGACTGGTGCGGGGGCTGACTAAGCACACCTTGTAAAGCATCCCAGCTTACTTCTTCAAACACAGTCTCACTTCACCTCCCATAAACCCAGTTCTCTCAAACACACACTTCATAACTGATCCACCTACAGCCCAGACGATGGAAAGGAGGATAGGCAGATGGCGGCGGAGGGGAAAAGAGGTGCTAAAGAAGTTCTACAGGCACAAAGATCTCTATTGTATTACCTCATTTCCTGTTCAGAATCTCCCAGGTTGCAGAGATGAAATCTGAAAAATCCCTCTGAGTGCAGGATCCCCTGCTACACACTTATATTACTTCACCTTACTTTTCATCAGTTTCCCAAAAATTCAGTTTTTGTTTTAAACTTTAAACTCTTACTTTCATGGACTTGCAGCATCATTGTTACACTTCACAATATAAGAGCTGCAATGGTGATAAATCAATCAGCTGTTAACTTTGGGTTTTGAATAAAACAAAACATTTGAAGATTTGCAAACTGGGATGAATGCTTTATTTTACTTTATAGATTGAATTACTAATCCATGTATATGGAATATAATTGAGGCATATTCTGAAATTTTAATGGAAATATACATGGTCTATGATAAAATGTCTGAAGGTTGCCAACACGTATTAACTATCAGTCATCTTCATGGGACATTATAGGTCTTATTGCACAAATATACTGATTTAATTAGGCTTAGTTGAAGATTTAAGTTATTATATTAAAAAAAGCTGTCCAAAACTGCCGGGCCCTATGTCAAAAACGTAACCCCATCGTTAAATCATGAATGAACTGTGATCAACCACATTTTTGGAAATCTGAGTTCAATTTCACTTGCTACATCCTGATTACTGCCAGACCTGTTGAATCAAGAAATCACTTAAATAGAAGCTGTCTAACAAAGTGAGGCACGAAAGAGACACAAAAAAGACACATCAAACACATCATGCTGTGATCTAAAGTAATTCAAATACAAATGGGAGAAAAACACATTGACATGTATCAGCCTGGAAAGGGTTCCAAAGCCATTTCTCATGCTTTGTGACCCCAGTGAACCACTGTGAGAGCTCATCCACAATGGAGAAAACTTGGAACAGTGGTGAACCTGCCCAGGAATGGCTGGACTTCGAAAATGAATCCAAGAGCACAACGACAACTCATCCAGGAGATAATTTAAAAAAAGCCCAGAACAACATCTAACAACTGCAGGCCTCACTTAAGGTCAGTGATCATGATTTAACAGCACAAAGGCTCACATGCACCAAAAAACACCTTTATTATCGTGCACTTGGATTCTACAGCAGGACAATAATCTAAAAAACACAAGCATGTCCATCTCTGCGTGGTTCAAAAAACTGTGGCTGAATTAAAACAATTCTGCAAGAACAAGTGGGCCAAAATTCCTTTACAGCAACTCATTGCCAATTATCACAAATGCTGGATTACAGTTGTTGCTGTCAGGGGCGGCACAACCAGTTATACGGTTTACATAGGGCCAGTCAGGTTTGGACAGCTTTTTCCATCATTTAATGAAATCTTCATTTAAAAACTGCATTTTGTTTTTACTCGGGTTATCTTTGTGTAATACTAAAATTTGTGTGATGATTTGAATCATTTAAGTGTAACAAATATGCAAAAAATTATTTTTCACAACACTACTGTATACAACTATTTATCTATTAAGTATTATAGCTTTAATTCCAATAAGGGTCTCCCAAACAGATAAATATTCCCAATGGAGATGGAAGAAAGAGCTTGGCTGATTTAGAACCCAAATGAAGTGGAGCAACTTAAGCACAAAATGTGTAAAATGTGCACAGGTTAAAAAGGAAAAGGTCACTTTACAGGCCACAGTAGTTTATGACTGAAGGTTACTTTAGCTAGTTCATCAATGTTGTGCAAATATTATATACATTGACATATGCAGTCCTTAAACATTCCTCCATCCCTACCTCCATCTGTAGGTCGAAGCAGCAATAAGATCAAATGCTCCCCTCAGTGGAGCATTCCTCAATAAAAAAAAAAAGCTGGCAGGAGACAAGAGGGATGAAACAAAAGGAGTGAGAAATGGAGAAAGGAAATCAAAAGAGATGGAACAGAGAGGAGAAAAGGACACAAAAGTGGAGACAGTGAGAGCATATGGAACCTGTTCACAGTAACATCACAGGGACCTGATGTTGTGGCACATCATTTGGTAGATTAGGACTTTGCATCTAATTTCAACGTCATCTCTCCTTTTCTTCACCACGTCGTACTCATCTACTGTATGTGCAGTAGAAACCAGTCCATGTTTTACTTCATTATCTTTGCAGGAATCCCTCTTTTCTTCTTGTCTGTCTTTAAAGACTCTGCCCTCCATACACATTAAACATTTTGTCCTGGGCCCTTTTGAAAGCAATAAAAGCCATGATGCGCTCAGGTCTGGTTCATGCTAACATAAACAATCCTCCCTCCTCTTCAAAAGGCAGAGCAAAACAGAGGTTGAGAAATGGCCTGCTAGGCTACTGAAAGTCCACTCATTTGAGATCTGCAGTGACAAATGTGGACACAAAAATAGTATAGATCAAAGCATAGTCTGTGAGAGCACAGAGCCATATATCATAAGTTTAGGACACAGATGAAGGAATTTTTCCACTTCCACCAAGTCTTTGATGATACAGTTGGAGTATAGTGACGCACACAGTTCTGCAATGTCAGAACGATTTCACAGTTATTATGAACAGCGCAAAATGGATGTCTAAGATGGAGGCAGCCATTTAGGGGATAAACTAAAGTCAAATCTGATGTGTTGGGTACATAGATGAACGGATGGAAATGAACGAACAAGTGAAAAAGTCACCGAAATGGAGACAGAGGGACAAGCAATGAAGCTACCAATGATGAAGCGGAGAGACGTGGTATTAATTCTACAGCTTCATATTAATGTGTAAATGTATGTTGCCTGCTTGTCAGTGAGCTGTATTGCATGGCTGCAGGCAGACATCACAGGCACTGGAGTGTGTCATACTCCACATCTGGTGGATGGGCTCTGCTAGCTCCGTCTGTCTGCCTATTATATAGTACGAAGCCTTTGAACTGAGCAGCCACTGCTGAGAATTACCAGGCACTGGGTCATTCCCTGATTTCAAAAAAGAAGTCAGGTTCAGTTGTTTCTCTCTAAGTGTTCTTGTTCTGTAAAGAGACAGTACAATATGTTTAGGAAAAGAAAGTAGATTTTGGGACGAATATAATATATTGTATCATTTAAGGTAACCAACAGATTCCTAATGGAGGTGAGGGTGAGATTTAAGTATTCTTCAAACAAAAGAATGAAGTGAAATTTAGCAACCAGGAGAAAGTCAATGTGTTGCTTTGCAAAACCTGCAGAGCAGATGGACCCAACACTATTTTTTAATGTGCACCTGTCATCACTTAGCATAGAACGGCCTTGATATACTGACAAAGTGCTTCATCACATTTTGATCTACACAAGACCTTCATAAGTCTTTCACAATGGGAAACTAAATATGGTATTAGTGTGTGGTTCTCGCTGGATGGCAGCATGTTGAAAAGTGTGAAGGTGTTCAGCTTATCCTGCTGTGTATACTTTAAGTCGGTACAGTTTTTCAGCCGTGACCACTGAAAGTTTAGGCAAAGACTACAAATATGAGACTAAACACTAACATTTAAAATGATCCGTTTCTAGTACTCACTTTGAAAGATTATGTAGAAGATGTGTTGTTCCAATTATCAGGGTCAAGATGAATATTGAGCCAAGCACACAAAATAGTTTTCTTTTTAAAGAATGGGTAACATGGCAGATGTAGAATTATATCTCTGAACATACATGTGATGAGCCACATGATTCTCTTTAACACTACACTGAAAATAGAAGTTAGTTAGTTGACACTTGTCTTACTCCTCTTACAAAGAAATTACTTTAACCTACTACAGTAAGGGAGAAATAGAGTAAATGCTAAATCCAAATTGTTTTAAAAGTGTTGCTGCAACTTATTTAGCATAAACATAAAGTAGCTGATGTTTCTATAGTCTGATAAGCCTGCTAAAGTCACCTACCAAGAAAATAGACCTGTTGCATATTATTACTTTCATCACTAACAAACTGGGAAGTGTCCTTTAACTGCATCCCTTAAATGATAAAAGTGAAATCTGTAGGTCAAATAATATGTTTGGAATAATCGGGTAGATCATTATTTCCACATGTGAAAGAATTAAGCTGAACAGAATTAAAGTGGAATCTGAAAACAGTTTACTTGTCAAATTTCACCAGCTAACCACTTCAGCTGCAATTTTACACAGATAATTGGAGGCCAGCATGTGTACTGTATCTATGTGTTTATTTTCTTCCATGAGTGTGTACTTGCCCAAAGCTAACCAAGCAAGCCTAAGAAACCATATAATGCAATGAAACGACTGTGAAATAAGCACATGCGAAGATACAAATACACAAACAAGCTCAGCCATACAATTTTCTTGTGGAGAGCAGATCTTTTATTCCTTCATTTGCACTACACGACCTATGAGCACCAACACATGCACATGCCATGCTGTATTGTTAGCATCCTGATTTTTAATCACTTGCAGGCTCAGAGTTTTCCTGCTCTCAAAATACCTTATTACTCCTCCTTTGTTTGACTAGAGTGCGATTTGAGGTTGGGCCCTTTTAAATAATTTCTTTCATTACTCTCCAGTCAGCACACAGCATGCCAGATAGACTCTATGAGCCACACTTGACTTACTTGGATTGTTTTGGTATAAATTGCTGTTCTGGCTGGCGCTATGCTATGGTCTAGCATGTCTGGGGTCTACTAAGTGTGATAGTCTGAGCACATGGTACGCTGGTGCAAATCATGTCACTGTTTTTGATGAAAAGCACCGCAGATATTCAACTAAAAGATAAGTAAAGGAATTGATGCTTTTCTAAAGGCTAAATTCCACAATGACAGTGAGAGCTGGACACAGTGGCCCTTATTTCTTACAGTCTTACATTCTGGATGCATCTCAATTTTGTATTTAGACCACCTTGAAAATGAACTATTCCTTTAAGAGAGAAACTGTGTGTCTTATAAAAGATGTAGCGTGAGTTGTCTGTCACAGGAGCAGCTCTACTGCACTGAAGCGTGTGAGGCATTCGTGTGAGGCAATTTATCTGTGCTTTGAAAGCAATCAAAGCCCAATAGCATTTACTAATGGTCCAAATATCTGGTGATTTAAAAGCAGCTAAAATAATAAATGGTATG
The DNA here is from genome assembly GCA_900302695.1 of Helostoma temminkii. Taxonomy (NCBI): domain Eukaryota; kingdom Metazoa; phylum Chordata; class Actinopteri; order Anabantiformes; family Helostomatidae; genus Helostoma; species Helostoma temminkii. Next base: position 90,110 of record OMLM01012445.1, read on the forward strand.
AACGGAACCAAGACTCAAAAATCTAGGTCTGAATCTTTCAGTGAATCATTGGAGCCCTAGTAAGTTTTGCTGCACATCTGAATGATAAACACACCAACAGTATTACAAAAAGCATACAACAGAGAACAAAACTTACACTGTAAATTACTGTAAATTGTCACTTGTGTCAATGCATACTGATTATCTGAAGTAAGAGCGTTCAACTGGTCTTAATTTAGCTGGCTGACCCCATGAGGCCCCTCAACAATCTTTGACCTGGCCAGCTGGATTAAGAATCCAATATTCTTCAAGGTCACAGCAAGGACATCCTCCATATATTAAGATCTTTGGTGCTCTGTTTTTGTTTCGAGAGCAGATGACAAAACAGAAGACACAACCATCGGCTATAAAAGGCACAATAGCGGTAACTGTACTATCCGTGACTATCTGACCTTTCATTAAAAGCAGAGTGACAGTGAAGCAAGACAGCTGGACAGAGAGGAGAAAATGAGCAGTCACTCAGACTATGAATAGACCTTTGTATTATCTCTTTGGTTAAGGAGGAGAGGAAAATTATGTGGAAAACAACAGAGGAAGAGACAAAAGGAGAAAGGAGAGAACGAAAACAGAAAACTCTAGATTAGTAGGAAGGAGAGCAGAGGGACATGAGTGTGAATGGATGGTGTTAGCAGATAGCAGAAAGGTTCTCCAGGGCCCCATTTAACCAGTTAGGATGTGAGGAATCCTCACTGCCATAAATCCACTGGAATTCCGAGCGTGCCCGCTGCCTAGAAAACAAAGCTTATGTTTTCCTTCGGCTCTGTCGTCTAATCACTTGCACATGAGGGGAGGAACAACAAATCTGGAGCAGCAGAGACTAAAAGACAGAGAAGGAAAGTGCAGGGATGAGAGGAGGAAGCCACTCGGGGGCCAGAGGCTTTGATGCCCTCTCTGTCTTTGAAGCTTTCTAACAGTTGGGGAGGACAGAGAAGACAACTATAGCAGACACACAGCAAGAACTGACAGGAAAACTGCCCAGACAAAAAAAAGCACTGTCCACAGAGACAATAAGGGGAAAAACGATAAACAGAGGAAAATAAGCCAGCATTATTTACTGATACATTTGTGTTCTCTGGATAAATATGCTCATGGAGCAGAAACTTTTAACAAACTGTATCCCGCTAGTTAAATCACATGCCCATCACACTGACCATGTAACTTCATATTCAACTATGTGCATTCAACAGATGAAAGTGTTACAAAATGCTGAACTTCATCACAAACTCTTTGAATAATAAACTTGTGTGCACTAAACCTGATAGCAGTCACTGTGCTGGGGTTAACCGCAGCATGCTATAAATCCAGAGCACTCCAGGGGATCTCATCCCTCTCTTTCCTTCCACGACATATAACTCCAGCTTTATACTCTTGCTTGGCTTGCTCCAAACACATGTATTCCAAGGATAACACTGGAAAAAAAATAAAATAAAAAGCATAGCAAAGCTATGTCATGCGGATCAGATTCATTTGTCAAAAATAAAAAAAGTTAATTTCATGTATTTAAACTCGTGATTCTGCTTGCGTGCTTATAAATGTTTCTGTTCCACTACATCTCATTGATTTTTACCCATAATAAAGCCCAGGTTCATCTTTTTAGACACTTTTCTTCATCGTGATGATTATATTAATTAAGTAATGTCACATATGAAGTAAATCAAAAACGCTTCTTTATTTTGTGTAGTGTACTGCTGAGGTAGAACTGCCATCATTGCAGCTGCACAGAAGAAGTACAGGCCACATGACTGCTGGCTACAGATGGCGGTGAAGACATTGTATGTGTAATGTATATATATAAAAAAAAGAGTGAGCAAAACCATGCACTCCTGCACTGTAAAGTGAATACTGCAGTTGAGGGCCAAAAGCTGGGCTGTTACAGTGAATTATAACAATATCGTTTTACAGGTTTCCCCAAACACCTTTCATGCCATATTTTATTTGTGTGTTTGCTATCCTTCCCTTCCTCTCTGGGCGGTAATCCACTTAGCAGAAATCGCCTCTCCTTTTTATTATTATTGCTTCATTATATTGGACATTTCACTCAGCACTCATGCTAATCGTCACCTCACTTGAAACTCTAGAGAAGCAAAACCCTAATTTATAACAGCAGTCCAACAAAAAGATGTGGTTATGAATTCTGGAGAATGTGTAGGATTAAAGAAAGAAATGAATTTCAGCTTTTCCACACACACAGGCACATAAAATATTTAAATCTTTCAAGCTGAGCTTTTCAATTGCACGCACACACACACACACACACTTTATTACTTTTCATTATCTCTCACGGTCATCTGTGCTGCCAAATCCAGCTCTGTGTTGTTCTTTTGGCTGTACAGCACAACGATAATCCAGCTTCTTCAAAGACAATACTTCTGCAGTTCAACCTATTTTATTTAATTTTACTTTAAATATTTACACTGAGCTTTACAAGCCAAAATTGTGTTTACATAGTGAGATTTTTCTCTTTTAATTTAACACTACCAGGAATATTTTCAACATTTTAAAAGCCTTGCTGCTAATTCTTGTACTGCCACTAAACGAATGGCAAGCTAAGTGAAATTCATCAACAGGGATTCATAAGTGTCATCACATCATATGACAAACCGGGGATATTACTGCCATAGCACATCAATCTCCTAAGTATTTAAGAATGGATAAAATGTCTCCTCCTTTAACTCAGAGTTTAAACAAGAGCAGAAGCTTCCCATTCGAAAAAAAAGTATGAGACAGACAAATCCAAATGCTATTCTCTGAACCCAATAGGAAAAACTGACATTCCCATTTTATGTGATAAGAGATTTTGCTGAGGGTTTGTGAATGGGGAACTGCATGTCTTATGTTCACTCTTATGCTCCTTCTGGCTGTTTGAGTCTTCATTCTTGACGGAAAATGTACAATTCTTCTGTACAAGTTTGCTGCCTCAGAATCTACAAAATGAGACTCCATCATATCCCCTCAGAAGGCAAACTAGTAAAATGACCAGACCAAGTGCTTGGTCTATATAATAATAATATAATAATACTAAGAAACAGTAAAAATGTCTTGTTTTAATGGACTAATATTTATTCAGAGATATTCAGTCGACCCTTAAAAGACAAACTTGCTTATTACATATTTCATATAGATGGAAACAGAAGATCTTTGCATACTAAGACCAAATCAATTTAATAGATCAAGTTTCCAAATAAAGAAATTTCCAAAGAAATAATGTTTGATTGACTCAAAGAGCTTTGTGCCATCTAAAAAAGTCAAAGCCATAAAAGCCAGAAGAGTAAGAACAGTTCACTTCGGAGAAAAGACTGGATAGGTTCAGGAAGTACAGCATTGGCTCTTCCTGTATATACAGTAGAAGAGCAAACTAAAAACTACAGTTACACATAATGAGTTTGATGCCGTAACCTACACTCAGTCATTCACCTGCCCATAACTCTTAATCTAGTAACATTAGAAGACATGGACCATTTAAAAGTTATGCCCTGATCTCACTATTTATGTATTTTTGCCAATGCCAGATGTCACGGGATCCTAAAAAAAATTCTCGAGCTCCCTGTATGAAAGCGGGCAAACGCAGGCAGTTAGGTCGTAAAACCAGTCCAAACACTTCCAGAGTCTGGGTCTGTAGAGCATATTGTGGACTGTTAATGTTGCTCAAAGGACCTTCTACCCTTTCACTCACTCTTGAGTGTCCCCTGGCTATTTTCCAGTGTTGCTATTCATACACATTTGTCTCTGTAATTGCATGTATTATGTACGTTTTTTGTTTTATTTGAGAATATATTACATTTAAGTGTTTATATAAACCAACCAGTAAGTTGCGCAGAGTTTTGGAATATCATTTTCCATTTTGCTCTAAATAGAGAGGTGTGACAGCAACAACTATTGGCTGCTGCTTCCAGCAAGGACAGTCCCATTTATGCCATAAAAAAGTTTTGCAATATAGGCTGGCAACAGCCTGGCTTTCACTAGGAGCCCAAATAGACAGAAAGATTTATATCATTGTAATGCAACAGTTTCAACAGTAACTTGGGTTACATGGACTCAACTTGGCCAACACTAACCATGCAGCTCTCTGAGTGACACTGGTGATTTTTAGCAAAACACACAAGTGTACAGTGAGGGTGGAGTAAAGAGATCAGATCTATGACCACATACAAGAGTGGCCCAGAGCTGATTTGTAAAAATCTGGTTTAGATTGCACTAAGTGAAACCTTCTAGACTTAAACTGTAATGCATATATAACATATACATATTAACCTGGATGCCACTGCACTGGAGACTACTTTACACTTGTGCTCGTGCTGACTGGTAGCAATGATTGAAAATGTGTCACTCCAGTAGAACTACTATAAAAAGCAGAGGTATAATCGCCAGCCTGAGTTGCCTAGCTCATGGAAAAGAATAGCCTTTCATGCTGCTGCCGTCTTTGCAGATTTGGCATTGCTTTCCATCCATCTGCTTTGGCACTGCCAGGCAGCGTGGAGCCAGATCCGATTGCAGGGTTCATGAATGTTACTAACATTGTCCTCATCCCCTGAGGCCTTCAGAAATGTAGTGCCCTGGAATAACTACAGATAATGAGGAATAATAACTGAGAATGGCTGATCATTTAGTCTGATTTATGAATGGTGGTTGACAGTGTCTGCCATTTGATGGTGATTGTATATCTTAATTCATTACTGTATTTTTCTGGCTGATCAACATGTTGATTGTTTATGTCCTCTAAGGTAAAAATCCAACCTTGTGTGGCTTTTTGGTGAAAGCTTTTCACATAATTTAGAGCAGCTTTGTCACATGGTCAGTTTTAGTGTAGGTTGAGTACCACAAAGTGAATCATCTTTGTTTAATGGTTGAATCAGAGGATTGAGACAGAGAGGTCTCTAAACTGTAAACCACGTCTGGGGAGATCAGAGAAGAGGCGAAAGGATGAGAGCGGAGAAAGTAAAAGAATGAAACAAGGGCAGAGCACAGACAAGATTGTTATGACTAATCAAGCCAAACTATGTGTCACAAAGCACTTTCACCCTCACAGAGGGAGAAGGTGAAAGTTAAAGAAAGAAACAAGGGGGGTGGAGACCCAAAAGAGAGAGCAAAAGTCAAAGAAAGCTCATAAAAGCTGCATGAGTCTCTTTAATTTTCACACTCACCATGACTTTTACAAGCTGCTGTGCAGAGCCCAGCAGCGGGTGAGTAAATGGGGCAAAAGCAGGGCCCCAGGCGCCATCGTACTGCAACCCACAACCCGGCTCAAGCTATAATGTGATCGCAGGTAGAGCAGGTTCATTCTTGAGCAATGATCCAAAAGCAACACCATGTAAAAGTGTGTGCGTGTCGTTTGTAAC
>OMLM01012447.1:6245-71429 GCA_900302695.1 Helostoma temminkii
AAACCTGATTTTTCCTGCAGAATTTCTTTTCCATATATACAAGTCACCGGGTTTGTAACTGACTTTTTAAAAGCACATATGTGTATGACTGCAGATAGAGTAAGTAGTGGTGTCAAAGTGCTGGATGAAAAAAATATACCGTGCTGCAATGCTTTATCTTATTTGAAAGTCCCCCAAAGTCCAACTAAAACTGAAATATATTGTGTCCAAATTTTTTATTCAGACAGTTTGTGCTGTGAAAAGGAGCTCCAGTCTGTCTGTCATTCTGTCACTACTCTGTCAGTCTGCTGCAGCACACTTACCATTATATAGTTTGTAAAGCAGAAGCAAAACTGATTACTCATCCAATACACATACACATGGATTTACAGTAAACGTGTTACTTAAGTGCATGTAAACTTGCTCAATGTTGTTACTAATTTGCTGTACCCAACTGACATTGCCATGCCCAGTGGTTTATATCAACTCAAAATTGTTTGCTCTTTTTCCCCACAGGCCTCAATTGTTCTGTGTGTATTTTCTAGCAGATAACCGTATTGCACACACACTGTGAGCACCACACCCCAGATGCTGATAAAATACAACTGGCCGGCACCTATTTATGTTTGGAAAAGAAAAGAGTTCCTCATCAGCTTCTGGCGCATGATCTTTTCAAGCCACTTTGCCAGCATACAATACACAGCTAATAAAAGCTCTGACACTCCTGCACACACCAAATGACACCTTGTGTTGTGTGATGACGTGCAAACGTTGCTTCCTTCCCTCCTCTCTTAAAAACCTCTATTGTTGGTATTGTGTAGTAGAGACACCGATTTAACTTGGCCAGTGTAATTCTCTCATTATGAGTCCAGAAGGGGAAAAGAGGCAGAGAGAGGGATGAAGGCCCAGAGGCACAGTGTTCCACAAAGAGCAAAACCCAAATGATAATGGAGCAAATTCATCAATCTCTGACTCTCTATCTCTGCCTGTCTCTCATCATCCATCCACAGTCATTCCAGAAATCTTCTCTGGAGAAAAGTAAAAAGAGAAAATGGGTACAAACTGTCCTTTCCCCTGCTATAACGCCGTCCAATCTAGCAAAGGAAGGGAGAGTGATATGGATGCCCAAATAAGAAGGAGGTCTTACTCTGGATGGAAAGAGATGAAATTGACATTTAGGTACACACACCATGTGGAAGTTGGCCGCAGATTTTCCTCCTCTGCAGCAGCATAGAACTCTTAGTTTGTTTATTATCAACCACAAGGTTGCTGTGACCTGACTTAGACTCCAGCTTTTAAAATCCTATTCACTCTCCGAGCCTCCCAAAACCCTCTCTAGCTTTGGCTATGGCTCATTGGGCTCATCATTGGTTCAATTTTGCAAGCATATGCATGTGTGTGCAAGTTTGAGACTGAGAAAAAGACCAAGAAAAAAAAGTCTAGGGACCTGCTTCAGGGTATTTAAAGACCCCTGCCTTCTCCACTTAATAGTCTGTGGTCTTTAAGAGTGTTGACTCTATGTTCAATCACCATAACAACCTCACCTTAACAACAATGACTTCAGTAACCTTGGCCATCCATTAGCCTGTCTAAGAACAAAAGCTGTTTCCATAGGGAGCCATTAGACCAATATAGCTCTGGGAAGGGAAGTATCCAATACACCAGATGGGCTGTGCTTTATACCAGCTCCAGGGCTGGACAGCAGTCTCACAGAGACTGCTCCTAAGATGGAAAACTAGGTTAAAACGGTGCAACACATGGAAAATGTTCAGGTTTAATGCTGGAGCTGATCCAGGAATGTGAAACCGCAGGTGGACATTGATTATAGCCCAAAGCTTGGCCAATATCTGCAGCATATGTGCACACACTAAAGCAGGGGAAGGCGACCCTGGTCCTAAACAGCCACAGCCCTGCTTGTTTTCCAGCTATCTCTGCCTTTCCCACTGCTTACAACCTGGATCAGGCGTGTTCAGCCAATCAGAAGTGCAGGGACAGTTGGAAAAGAAGCAGGACTGTAGCTCTCTAGGACCAGTGTTGCCTAACCCTGCACTAAACCAAAATATTATCATATTTAAAATGATATGACACTGTGTCTACACCAGATTTAATCCTGCTGGTTCATGGACGGACTGACTGAGATACTGGACCTGAAAACCCAGTAGGCCATTTAACAACACTAACTGCCACTGTAGATGTCTCTCAATTCCCAACAAAAAAAAGAGGGGCAACTTGGAAACCTTATTCATCACGCATCTTTTCCATTTAGATGATTTGAAGACTTTTCAGGAACTTCACAACAACTGTAAGTGCCATTAAATGACCCTCTAGGTTTTCCTATTTATTTTCAATTTTTTGTTATCACAGCTTTAGCTCTACACCACAACTTGGGACTAGATGCTAAGATGTGACAGTGCTAGTGGAACATCTGTTATGAAGCCCCCAAGCCTATGGTTTCTTGACAGCATGAATATGATGCACTTACCTGTAGCGCCTGCTGTATAAATAGGCTCCTAAGGTGCAGGGAACAAGGCACTTTGCTGAAATTTAATTCCTGGACAATCCCTCCCACCCACTGCACAGTGTACTGTCTGGACAGAGGAGCACATTCAGTCAGAGATCGATCAATGCTAAGTGCTCCACCGAATGCCACAGGAGAACCTTCCTCCCAATGGCCATTAAACTGTAAAACTCCTCCGCCCTACCTGAAAAAGGGGTGGGGGACTGACACATCTAAGCATTATTTGATTTCATCATAAACATTATTTATATCATTATGTCACTATTAATGTTGTAAATACTGTAAATTTCGAACTGTGTCTCTCTTCATTTGTGTTGTAATGGATCTTTTTCTGGGAATGGTTCTTTTCTTTCCTGTAATAGGCAAAGCAATTTCCCTCTGGGATTAATAAAGTTTTTTTGAATCTTGAATCTTGAATAAATGAGAGTATTTCAACATCACCAGTGCCAAAAATGCCAGTGCTCATTTTCATCACATGAAATGTCCAGATAATTTCAATACTGAAAATGATGGGAACAAGGGGAATTAAAACAATACTTCTCATGTGCCATCATCATGTTTCTGCCCTGTCAGGATAATGGAGATAATAGGTGTCAAACAGTTCTCAGTTCAAGCCCCGAGTTGTGAATTTACATCTATTATGTATAAGCTGAGGCTCGGCTCAGTAACCAGCCAGTCCTGACCATCAGTTAGAGCTGAGGATGTGTCACCTGTCTCTTCCCATCCCATATGGTTTTACCCTGACTAACATTACAGATGTTCCTCCTAGCTACAGAATAGATAACAGCAGTGTGTGTGTGTGTGTGTGTGTGTGTGTGTGTGTGTGTGTGCATGTGCGTGTGCTCTAGTTTGTATGACAAATGAATCTGTACAGAATGAACAAGTGTGCCTACTGTACCTGCTCTTGCATGTGTATCCATTTGTATCAGTGTGTTTGTCTAACCTGTACGTGATCTGATTAATAACTTTCTGTAAATATGAGCAGGTGCATACTGTGTGTTTTTCTCTGTATGGAGGTGTATGTATGTATTCCATCCAGTGAACATTATATTCTATTATATTATCTTTACCAATATACTGTTTATCCATGTGTGTCATTGTGTCAGTCTCCGTGTGTGTTTTTGTTTCTGTCTTTCTCTCTCTCAGGGAGGAACTAGGGGATGGCTGAGGTGTAACACCTTGTTAATGTGACACAGTATAACAGACACAGAGGGAATGAGCCACCGTTGTCTGCTTTGCTCGATAACTTGACAGATGCAACAAGAAGCAGCAGTTTGGTTTGTTAAGCTACTCCAGAGTCCAGTTCCCAACACACTTTTACTTAGATAAGTACCTGGCACAGAGCCCCATAGCCACTATTTTGGAGTAGTGTGATTACCGTTGGTGTAAATGCTGCAACTTCTGGAAAAACAAACTTAAAAGTGGCACAATTTTGGAGGTGATGTTAGAAAGGCACCAACTAATGATAAGGGTTACACAGCTATGCTGAAACACTGTGAATGTGAAGATAAGCACAAAAATGGCTAAATCATAAGATGTTTTACTTTTTTTCCATGTCGAGCCAGCATGGCATTACGTTCTAAAAAGCCTTTTCTAAGATAAGCTAAGCTAAGCTACTTTGAACTATTTGCCAACATCAAAATGCTAACATGTTCACTATGATACAACTGACAACGACACTACTAGCGTGCTGTTGTTGAAGGTGTTTACCATCCATCGTCCTCATTGTTTACTGCCGAGGTTGATTGTAATGTTTTCGGTTTTAGGTGTTTTAAACCAAACTAGGTAGTGATAGATGAAAATTTGTCAACAACAACGACACAAATGTCGACACAAATTGCTATGATATGACTGACAGATGAGCAGACTACCATTGCTGTGTCTATGATGCTAATAAAACTGTCCACAAACAACAAACATGAGTTAGCAAAGCATTATAGTGTAGAAGCCCTTCAGTAAAAAAAAATCCTGAGTGAAATGATGCTAATGAACACTGATGATGAGGTATTAATGCGAAACTTGCTAATGTATGCTAATGCTAATGTATAATTATTTCAGAACTTGCTCATTTGTTCCCCTACTCTGTGGCTTAATGAACTTGTAGCTCCCTTTTGTATTGTAGATGTTGTATTTCAATAAACATAATCACAAAGAAAACCAAACCATTATGTCTTTGTCCCCTGGGCAGGGTTCTTCGCTATGAATATAACATATCAGCCATGCCTGTGTTTGAATAAATTAGCACATCCTGACAAAATGACTTGTACTTTCCAGTTTTGCCCGGTAAACAAAATATACTGCGTAGATAAAGAGTTACTGAGGCCGAAGGTACCTGATAGACGTGATAAGCGTTGGCAGCTCTGCCCTGCAGGAACACAGAGGGGATCCACACGTTGATGAGAGCACGGTGAGCCCTGAGTGACACAAACAACAAAACGTTCTCACTGCCGTCGTCATTATCATCATCATTATCATTATCACTGGCAGCAGCAACATCAACAGTGTGTCAGCACTATGTTTGGACAGCTACAGCAAATTACAGCTCACTCGGGTAAAACACCTCAAAATCTAATTTGGTCATGAACTGAGAGGGAAACGAATTGATGAATGTATGAAATCAAAGTGTGTTTGAGCTCGGATCACAGGTAAATTTGAGAACAAATAACGAAGATGTACAGCAATTATGCTGGGAAAGGATATGTTTTACATGTATGAGATGTAGCTCTTGCAAGATGCAAAACAAGAGAAACTGATTTAATTTAAGTGGGAAGATTGAAGAGAGAGTGAGGAGGTCTGTGTAATAGAGGACAAATAAAAGAGATATATTCTTACGTCTCAAAATCTGACAGGCTGGGGTCATCTGATGTCTGGCTTAAATCACCTGGAACCTGGAGAATGAGAGAAGAGAAATTGATAGTGAGTAAGAGAGAAACAGAAGGCATTCGTTACAATCTGCGCAAATGTAACATGTACTGTCCAATATGACAGTGATTCCCACTGTGTTGGGATTAAGAATGTGTGGAAGCAAGCAAGCAGAGAAGTTGGCTTAGAGCAATGGTTCAGTGGCTGACAGTCTGATAAATTATGATAAAGGAGCAAATAGTTCGATAGATAAACAGCCAGGGTTAGCAATATAGCCTCAAAATTATATCACGATATTTGCAGAAAATATCTAACATATATAGTTATACTGTAGAACGAATGCAAGCTTACGCACTGAATATATCTCACAACTAAAAGCTCAGTTCACATTGTGACAATGTCCGGTTTTATAGTACAAACAATGTACATTTTAAAAGAAAGTGTAAGATGAGCATTGTAATAAACTTATCTGGCACAGGTGTGAGGGTAGTGTAAGTTGGAAACCACTAAGCAATTTACTGTTTACACATCATAGATAAACATCTGGAATTCCTCTTCATGCACATTTGTGTTTTGTTTGTGATGGTGTTATTGCTGAGTATCCTCTAATAAGGTAGCAGTGGTTGTCCTACCATGACACCCTGTACGCAGTTGTATGTGTATTGTTGTTGATGTGTGTGTGAGTTCATCTGTGATTTATTTCACACTTTGCTTCGAGGTCCCTTGAGGAACCATATGACCAGGCCCAGATGTTGGCCTTCTGGATGAGTGTGTGTTTGTGCATTAAAAAGAATGTGTGTGTGTATGTGTGTGTGTGTGTGTGCGTGTGTGTGTGTGTGCGTGTGTGTGCGTGTGTTCCTTCTTTCCATCTCTCTCATCCAGAACTGGCCGGTCAGCTTTTTGGTTCTCCCACAGAGACAATCTAAACGTGGGCAAAAACACTGTCACAGAAGCCACATGAGTGTGGTCTCCAGCAGCCAGGCTTTGATGAAACCCTCCAAGAGTCACACACACAGAGTAACAGAGGAGTGAGACAGAAAGAGAGACACTGAGGTATAGAGGCAGAGAAAAAGTGACAAGGATTTGTCATCTGCAGTAGCTCATGGAAGCTGGAATCAAGCAATAATCAGGAGCCAGACATGGACACACACACACATACACAGACAAGAAGACACACAGACATAGTGAGCGGTCCAGCAGAGCAGGGCTGAAGCTGAGGGATAAGAGGTCCTATCTTCAGCCTGAGGCTCCCATCACTGCTGCTGTATCAACTCACACTGTGGTCAGTGTGTATGTTTGTGACTGCTTCAAGCTCTCTTGAGCATGACCAGATGTTGGCACTCCGGTGTGCTGGTTGTTATTGTGGAGGATGACTTTGAAAGTACAGAGAAAAAGTAGTTTATTTGAAGTACTCTTGGGGAGGCTTAGTAGAAAACAACTCAGCTCACATTATATTAGTTGATGAGAACGGGATGATATTTTAACAATTTTTTTAACAATGTTCACTACATGACTGGAAAAAAGTCTTTTATTCAACAATATGCAAAACAATGCACGTTGCATTTTGAAATGTTGTATCTAATCATCTTGTATGTCACTTCATTTCTACTTTAAGACTGCACGTGTACAACGCAGATTCCCACAACTGTGTAATACTTTCAAAAAGTATGCAATAATTAGCAAATCTCACAATATTTTTTACAATAAAACATAGAAAACATATGAAATGTTTAAACCAGAAATGTACCATTTTAAGAAAAATATAAGGTCATTTCAAAAACGATGGCAGCAACTTAAACTAAATAAAGTTGGGTCAGAGGCAACACAAGGCTGGAAAAGGAAGAGCTGGAAAAACAATTTGCAATTAATTAGGTTAATTAACAGGTCAGTAACATAATTGGGTATAAAAAGAGAAACACAATATTGGATGCCTGTGATCTTCAAACTGTCAGATAGAACTGCATTGAACAAGTTATGGTTCTGTGATGGAGATCACTGCATCGGCTCATACTTCTGTGAAGTGTGAACACAGTTCGCTGTGCCATGTTAAAGCTATATTATGCAAAAAGGAACATATAGATGAACATGATCCAGAGATGTCTTCTCTGGACCAAAGCTCATTTAAAATGATGTGTGGCAAAGCGGAAAACTGGTCAGAGGAACTTTGACCTTGTAAACCATGTGCACCATGCCCTCCGGACTAAAGAGAAGGGTAATCTTGTGGCTTGTTATCAGTGCTCATTCCAAAAGCCCTCATCTCTGATGGTATGGAGGTGCATTAGTGTCTATGGAATGGGTGGCTTGCACATCTGGAAAGTCTCTATTAATGCTTGAAGATAAATCCAGGTTTTAGAGCAGATGTACTTCCATCCATGTGTTTTTAAGGGAAGGTCTTGCATATTTCAGCAGGACAATGCTAAGCCACATACTGCATCTATGACAACAGCATGGCTTCATAGTAGAAAGAGTCTCTCTGCATGCCAGACTTTTCACCAACTGAAAATAATTTTGAATACAAAATACAACAAAAAAGACCCAGGACTGCTGAGCAGTCACATTCAGGCATGAATGTGACTACATTCCTCTCCCCAAACTCCAGGAACTGGTCTCCTCAGTTCCCAGATGTTTAGACTGTTGTTAAAAGAAGAAGAGGAGATGCGACACCATAGAAAACATGACCATGCCCCAACTTTTTTGAGACGTGTTGCTTCCATCTATTTTAAAATCACCTTATTTTCTTAAAATGGTACATTTTTTCCACTTTAAACATGTTATATTGTGAATAAAATTTGATTTTACGACATCACCAAATCACTACATGCTGCTTTTAATACAGATTTCACACAGCATCCCAGCTTATTGTTAAATTGGGTTTTTCTTATTTTTTCAGTGAAAACATTACATCAAGTGAGCCTATATTTGTGTGGTCAAACCACCTGCCACTATTGTTACAGTGCACATTTGATAAGACATTTAGCGCAGATAGGGCTGAGAAGTGCTGACGGGCTTGCTAGTTATGTCAGTCCCTGTAAATTCTTGCTAATTTTTCCCCTTAACCACAGTGTGCTGCACTATTTGTTTTTACAGTGCTTACATATTGTTCATGTCTTGTATGTCACTCTGTTTGTTTCCACTGGGTACCCAAAATCTTGCGACACAAGTTTTGTCACACCCCTACCTACAGCAATTGACTAAACACTGGTCCCACTGTCTGACTGACAGATTGTCTTTGTAAACTGCAGTGCAGAAGTGCAAAAGAAAAACGAAACACAAGACACAAGAAAAATGCAGTTAAGTGATATTGGCAGCCATTGACAATAGAGAAACAAATGAGCAGAGGATCAGTGCAGAAACAAACAGGGAAGTAGAGATGAAAATCAAACAAAATCACCAGGAGAAGAATTGAGGAAATGGCAGAGTGACAAGGGAAGCAGGAGGAAAAAGAGAAAGCCTGCAGAGAAATCAGATGAGAGGCGACATCAGTGTGTGTGTGTGTGGGTGTGTGTGTGTGTGTGTGCGCATGTGTGCGCAGTCACTCACTGGTCCTCTCAAGTCAATGAGTTCCTGTCTCATCTGCACAATGAGGTGGTCTTTGGCCATGAGGGAACGGTACAGCCGCTCATTAAACTCTATCAACTCACCATGCATCTCGGCCACCTGCAGCACACAAACAGAAAGAGGAGAACAAAAAGGCACATTACATAATTATAAACTGTAATAGGATGGACTGCGTAAAATGGAAGGAGGAAATCATGTGAACACAATGTACAGCATGTGAACATTCAAAAATACAATTCTCAGTTTGCGTTTAGCACACAAAAGGCAGAAGCACTCCAGGTGAGATGTAATGGATGTTGACAGCAGGACAGATTCTGGGAAACAGTCAAACCCCTGAAAGAGACGGGAGGGAGAGAAGAGACAGACATAGACAGAATGAGAGAGAACGAGGGGTGAAGTCGGTTCATATCTTAAGCAGTCAGACTCCTGCCAGCCTGCTAATCAATTGTCTTCAGCTCTAACTAACCTTGACATGGCATTATTCACATGTGTGTGCGTGCTCACACAAATATGGGCAAGCTATTAAGTGTGGGTGCGTTCGCGTTCCCCGGCCCGTCTGCCTAACCAGGCTGGACAGTGTGGACAGGTCTCTGTCAGGAGACTGACAGCTGTGACACACACTGTGCTGTATGGAGGACACCTGCTGTCACAGCCGCTTCAGCAGAGCCCAGTTGCTCGCTGACAGGTGAGCCACTGCTGCTCCAACACCGACCTTCAAACATTAACTTATTCACAGCCCATTTAAGAACCCACACACTGCTATAGGGGAGGAGAAGCCTCTGATGTATTAACACCAAAGCTTATCTTCATAACAAACACTTGAAGCCAAGTTAACTGAATATTTCACAAAATTGTTTTGTGTCAAAGTAGATTTTTTTGTTTGTTTCTAACATTTATTAGAATACCAAAAAGAAAAAAATCAAACACCAGAACAGAAAGAACAGACATTTAAAATTATATTGTAGATATTTTATTGATGCTCTGAATTGAAACAAGAAAAAACAAAAATGATAAAAGCAACATTATTAGTCCCTGTGTGACTCCCTGAATTTGTGCCAAGATAACTGAACTGGTCTTTTCTGGACTTGAGGTTACTCAGAGAAACCAGGTTTATAGGACCATGTTTATATGCACTTAAGAAACCTGATTACTGGAAATCTGCATAGACATGCAGCAGATGAGGAATCTGATTTCTCCTGTACCTCAAGATTATTTTGGAAGCATGGTTGTCAGATTTTAACCGTATAGAGTCAGAAGAGACTGCTTCCTGACTTATTTTTGGGATATACGAGTTGGCAGAGTTGAGTGACAGCGTTGTGACGGAGACACAGACAGAAACTGTGCTCTTTTCACAGCTCAAAATGTCTGAATTAAAGAAATGCACAATAAAAAGTAACTTATTTAGGTATATGCAGGGGAACTTTGTGTTGATTTCAGTTTTGGTCACACTTGGAATGGATTTGATTACAAAATAAACCAGCATTGTTTGATGTGATGACTTGTCCTTTCAACCACCTGCTCCTCTCTGCTGAAAGTAGTAGAGTGATTAGTGTCTCCTTTCTCCTGCACATGTGCTCTCATAACAAGCTGATTAGAAATCTGGTTATCCATATGCATGGAACAGAAATCGTAGGTTTCTCTAATCCCCTACCCTGATTATTTAACCAGGTGTCTCATTAACGTGACAGTTAAAGAACCAGCTTACCTGAGAAATCCAATACATGACTGCATGTAAACACACTGAATATTCCAAATCATACAATCAAGTGGGTGCAAAACTTATTAAAGGACACCAAAATCAAGATCCTGGAGTGACCCTCTTACAGCCCAGACCTCAGTCCTACTGAGGATCTGCAGAGAGAGCTCAAGGTTAATGTTGATGTACAAAAAAATGCACAATTTGAATGAGTTGATACCTCAATTAATTATAAAAACGTTACTAATTTAGTTTTTCCTTGTTTCAATTAAGTAAATTATCCTAATCAAACTAAAGTTTTTTATCTTTGTTCTATTTAAAATGGAAACATGGGAATATATGAATGCTACAATAGATGGTTTAAGCTGGGTTTAACCATTGCCGATTTCTCCGTTGATCATTTTACAATCTACAGACCAAGTAACACACTGCTGCCCTCTACAGATTATGCAACAATGAAATTTCACAAGAACACATTTAATGAATGTTTCAAAATTTGATAAAATCCACTGATTTCAGTCTATTCCAATGGTATGAAAGTAGTTTCTAATCTGCAGTTGCCATGACAACCCAATTTCAAAAGTATAGAAATCAAGGCTACCCCAAGTCTGGAGCAGACTGCCTCTGGGCCAAACAAACATATCTCCTTATGGAAATTCAAATCTGAATGCCCCCTATTGGGCCAAGCAGTGTAATGTAAGTGGAATGGGGCAGATATCAAGGTATATAATTCAAATGCAGATATAAAAACAGTAACATCTGACTTTTAAATACATGAAAAACATGATAAATTAAAAAAATAACACAAGCGTAGGTTAAGAACTCAAATAAAAGATGATGCTATATTAATTAGCTTAAGCTTCTCAGCTAATATATTCAGAATAAAGGAGGACGGAGGACACGTGAGGATACAGATGAGACAGATGATATTCTGTATTCACATCAAGGTCACAGGAGCACAGACCACACTCTGAATGAGGTTTTGAAATGTAATCAGAAAAATTACTTTTATTCCTGGAGGAATAGAGATGCTAAAATGTTGCTTGTAAGGTTGTTTCAGATGAGTTTTACACTTTAATTAAATTAATTCATCTGTTAGACGCTCTGGCAGAAACAAAAAGCCTGAAAGAGAATATTAAATTAATTGGACAAAGCACACAACTGTGTGAGTAACATTAATAAAGACTTTACCCACTGTGACTATTACCACACTCCTACAGCACATAGACACATACTCACAACTAAAGTAATCATAACTCAAATAAAAATTGCTATTGTCTATATAACAAAACTAGTAAATGGATGCTCAGCAACCCAACAGCTGCTATAATGAAAAGAAAGTTTCTCCAAGGACACTCTGCTTTGACTTGTGTGTCTTTGTTTTTCAGTATTACTGTTTAACTGCAGCTCAGAAGTTATGAAGTGAATAACAATGTGTGTCTCCTCGGGCAGGATCTTAAATCTCTCCACTGTCAAATACAACCTGAGCTGTAGAGGTGGTAATCCATGCAAAGTATAAAATAAACAATTTGCTAAAAAATCAGGGAGTTTTGAAATGCCTTCAATCCATTGTAGCTGGTTTGAGCAATATCCACGCAATATCCAAATATTTGAACACTTTTTGAAGAAAGAAAAATAAAGTTTCTCTTTTACTTGAGGATAAGAAATAATTGAAACTTTGACAACCATTCATCAGAAACCTGGGTAGTGTTCAACTGAGAAAACAAGAATAAAACTACATCAAACCATTTGGGCTCAGTTGATCCCCTGCCTCATTACTTTTTATTTTAACTGAGTAAAAGATATATATCAATGTCCTCAGTCAATATCTTCATGTCTCTAAACAGTAGAAATGGTAGAAATCTCAGGATCAGATAGAGCTGCACAGCAATATAAAACAGCTCGTGGTAATCTTAGAACATAAAACATGACCAACTCCACGTCAAAAACTAATCCCCAAACCTGACATTTTACTGTTTCTGTCTGCATCCAAAACAACCCTGATGTTTATTATAAAAAAACTGAAAAGGGCAACCAAACACACTTAAGTCAAGTTTATGTGCAAGACCAAATGACCTTCTGACGTTTTCAACGCAAAGAACACGTGGCTGCAGCCTAAAACACAACTCGACACGCCAGCAATTCATCACCTCTATTTATTTAGCTGCCACAACTCCTAACTAGGACATTATAAAAGAGGGAATTAATTTTAAGCGTGAAGAAACCCAATTAATTCTCAGTGAGAGGGAGCTAATCAGTTTGTCATTCTCAGGCCCTGCATGAGTGTGTGTCTGCTTGTACACTACTGTATGTGTGTGCGGGTACCTGCGTGTGTTGCTTTGTGCAAATTATACACAACTAATAGTGGCCCATACTAAGCTGTGGCTGCGTGGCTAGCCAATTTGTTAAAACGGTCAAGTTCATCTTCTCTGCTGGTCTTCATGCTGGGTCATTAAGAAGCACAACTACACTTCAGTACTCATTGCCTCGACCTTACATGCAATGGACATTACTCGGCTGTGACATCCTACTCTCTAACTGACACTTCTTTACCGAAGGACACCCAAAGGCTCACTTCAGGCATTTATAAATATCTGCAAGACAAAGGTTAATCAGTGGCTCCAGAAACCACAATATAAATGACAAACAGAGATCATTACAGTACAAAGTGGCCATCATGAGCTAAAGGGTGCTGTCAGAACTAGTTAGGTTTCAAATAAACAAATAAATATACAAGAAGACAGTGACATAAATTCGATTGAAACAGCACAGTAAACAAGCAAAAATAACGAACAAGCCAATAAATCAAAGTAGGCAGAGTAGTGTACCACACAACGTCAGTGTGCTACAGTATGTCTACTCACTTCTCTAGTGTGTTCTCTGAGCCAGTGAAGGTTAAACCTGGAAGCTCAACAAGTCAGAATTGAAGAAGTTTGACAGGATCCTTTAGGCTACAGCCAAAGTCTGGAAGCAATGGTTGCATAGATCCCACAGGGTGTCCTACTTTCAATGCTCAAGACCAAAAGTGACCAGAATGTGGTGCAATTTTTTGCTGGAGGACACGATACAAGCTACTTATTTATAAAGTTTAGTTTGTGGATGCCAGCTGTGTGAGACAGAAGCAACCAACACTGTATCAAATACCGGAGAAGCAAGGGAAAATGTGCAGAGACAACCTGCACACTGTTCAAATAATTACAGAATTACAGTGCAAGCAAAACAACTTCGGGGCTAGCACACCAGCCGAGCCACAGGAGGTTTATCATTTTTGGATGTGAGCAATAGTCTCCTGTTATGTATTTTATTTCGTCACAGTCAGAAAGTGAACAACATCTTTTTACAGATTTAGACATAGTTCATGCAGCACCTAAGATTTGGATATAAATGTGTCTAATAGTTATTAGAGGAACAAAAATGGTTGAATTGAATTGCTATTAACGCAAAGAATTTTACTGAGAAAGTAAATGTAAACATAGCCCCACTCATTCATAACTTATTTTGCAGAAATTCAATTATTTTGTAGTCAGTCATAGATTTTCAGAGATGAAACATTTCTCTTAGTATATTTCATTGTCTACAGAATGGAATACACAATTTAAGTAAGATAAGAGAGAGTAAAAACTGAAGGGTGTAAGAAATGAATAGCCTTATGATATTGTGCTGCTTTTAAACACATCCTCTCATTATGTGATTAATAATGACAAATGCACTACATACTGTACTGTATGCTTGACAGTAAACACTACCATTCATGCTGGTCATTGTCTGTGCAGCAAAGACAAATGGGTATCATTACTGAGTGAAAACTGGAACTGTAAAGCTTCAAAAGTAAATACACCAAGTATACTTTGTTCTAAACAGTGTGTCAGGACCAAGAGAATAAATGACAACAAAAAGACAAAAGCTTAACTGCCTGTAGTTTTGCATTAAGTTGCAAAATTGTAAGATTTGGTTCAAATTTATGTACCAAAATAACAATGTTATCCATCATAATTATGTCAGATATTTTGAATAAGTGTATCTAATGCAAATTGACATTTGTCATCAGACACATTCTATGGTTCAGTGTGATGCAACAGTTGGCACTGCTGGAGTCATCACATCCAAGTGTCACCCAAGTGATGCTGACCGCACTCTCCCTAACATAAACACACTCCATCACACTGTTCAGATGCACACACACAGACACACACTATCTCCTCCTTCATACAATGCCTTATCTCCCTCCTCTGCTCTCCTCTCCCATCTTTACAGACTGTCTTTCTGCCTCTTCCTCTCCTCTTCTCTGGTATATGATGCAATCTGAGCTGCACCAAGCTGAGCTGGCCTGAATAAAAAAGGCTAAGAAAGCCCTGGGTGAGCAGAATCGCCTTACCAGAAAAAATAAATAAATAAAAAATACTGAGAGGGAAAACAAGGGTACAGCTGACCCAAAACCTAATAACCTATATTAAATGGGACACATATGATGAGTGAGTTGAAGCAAAATAAGGTCAAGAGAAGTGAGAGAATATAAAAACATGAATGTTCAGACAAACTGACAAAGGGCAAGAAAAGGGCAGAGTACAGGAGAAAGCTGACATTATTTCTCAGGTTTTCATATCCATATATCTACACAGAAATATGACTCTGTAGAATAAACATTTAACTGGCCATTTAGGATCTATACAAAGATCAAAACTTACCTAAACATACAACACATTCCAAACATACGTTGTTTGTTGCATGGCTAAGCAAAAACACAATACGGTTTCATTGTGGATTCTGCAGGCATTTGCACATTATACAGTATAATGTGCACACTAAAATCATTCTTCTGATTGTCTGCACATGCATATATTTAATAAAGTTTGTGTCAAATCTGTTGGCATTTTTCAGACAATTTGGTTATTATGTGAAAGTAGAGAGCAACTGGAATAGAGTTTTAGTGGAGTATCTACAGTCTATAATCATTCCATCACTCATCTTAAGTTTGCAAATGCTAACCCAAATACAGCCGAGAAGTCTCTGAAAAGATTTCATACAGTGTCACTAGAAGTGAAACCCTGAGCATTTGCCTCCTTCCCAGTTCAACTAAAACATTACTCTAAAAAATTAAACCTTAACAGCTTCAGGGTCTCATGTACTGTGATGTGACATGAAACCTAATGCCAAGCAGTTGTTAGTGTTCATATTACATTTGGGTCTATTTCATAGTGGGCAGCACATCGCAACTTGAAAGGAATATTCTTTCATCTTTTTTTATTCATGGCAGAAGGGACAGCCGGTTGCAGAGTATCAAAGGTTCATTTGAACATCTTAAACTGGGTGAGACGTCAATCACAATATGGCCAATACTGGGTTATTTTGTCATTCTGAATGCAGCTCGTGTCTCTAGCTGCGTCTCTGACTCACTTCAGCACAGCTGCTCCCAAACAGGAAGAGACACGGCTGAAAAATGAGAAAAAAGAAAAGAAAATGAGCGTGAGAGTTGACCGATATAGACATCACAAGCTGTGCTGTCCACTCCTAACTGAGGTGAAAAAAAGATACAGAGAGATGAGTTAAAAGTGTGAGCACATGAGTGCGGCAGATGGACCAATAGAAAAAGCAGAAATGGGAGTTTATAGAAAAGTCTAAATCTGGTACATGGTACAGACGTAGCTTTTTGTCACTGCTGCATCACAAGCTCCATGAGCACTTGGATCACACGTTGTTCTGTTGTGTAGTATTATTACTTTGAAACGCTGCGGTGATGACAATGTTAAAGTACAGTCTGTCATCTTTAATTTTTCATCACATGCGGATGAACATTTAGAGAACTAAAGCCCTATTTTAGGGCATGTTCTCATATTCTACGCATGCCAAAAGTATTTGGACAGATTTAGATTAGGTTTGCATTCAGAAAGTTCCTTTTACTATCTGGAGCCACATTTTTTATACACACTGACAGGACTTTCCCAGTGTGAAGGTAGGGGATTAAATGACAGTTGGCAGTTATGGATTATTGCTGCACTTATGCACTTATTTGTGCTTTCATTATGCTGAAAGACTATTTATGATTGCTTAGTATAGCTGCCTGTCAAGCTTTTGATTTCTCTACATGTTGAAGTGGCGTGCACTAAAAGATCAAAGTGTAAGGAATGGAGTCCGCATTGACTTTACATGTATTTACAAAGGCTCCAATCGTTAGCATATCCATCTAACTAGCTTAGTACCTACAGTAGTAAATTAATTACTTCCAAAACCAAAAAGCACATCAATAATTACTGATTAACCACCATTAATTACAGGTAATACGTCATGGTTAATAAAAATACAGATTTGTAGATTGGTGGAGTTTAGTCGTGGATGTTATCAGGGTTTAAGCTAATGGTACAAGCTCTGTCATACTCATACTGATATTGGATTTTAAAAATACCCAAGATAGTGTTACATGTGCCAGATCCGTTGGTTAGGCCTCTTCTGTTGATAAAAGTAAAACATACAAATGAAGGAAATACAAGAACAGCTAAACAGGGTTACACTAGTGTAACAACGTGATATTAAAGCTTTACACTGCCATAACCATAACACAGTTTCACAGCTGACATACACTGTGTTTACATGCACTTAAGAAATCAGGTTACTCAGCAAAACTATTTTTTATGAGAGAGAAAAATGTAAACACACCAGTGCTCCATTTCCATTTCCAAATAAAGAAATATCTGTAAGTTAGTTTTACATATTACATATTGGTCTGTAAAACAATTTATGTTGTTTTTAGTTGTAGTTGGTCTTTAGGTGGACTGATCAGAAACCTGTTTATGTGTTTATAGGGTAATCTGCGTTTTGTGGGAGAAATTCACCCAGAAAAATCAGGTTTCTGTAATCCACTACCCCGATTGCAGAAACCAGGTTTCTTGTTTACATGACTGTTAAGAAATCAACTTACTTGAGAAAGATATAGACACAGACAACCATTCACACCTATAGTTAATTTAGAGTCACCAGTAAACCTAACTGCCTGACTTTAAACTGTGTTAGGAAGGCACCGTGCCACCCTATTGAGGAAATAAATATTTGACACACATTTTTTTGGCCTAACTGAATCAGCCTGAAACATTATAATGCCACAAGTATGTGAGCTCCATGAGTTGTTTTCAGCCAGCTCATGGAGCTATCCAGATATATTCACCTGGATGACAGAATATTCACAGACATAGAGCTCACGTTAGCTTAATTAGCTAGCTAGCTACAGCTGATAAGCTATAATAGCTGTTTTCTGCAAACAGATTCTGTACTGCTTAGCTGGAAGTGAGAAGCTCATTTTGTCTCTGTTTGCTTCAAGAATGACTTATTCTTAAAAGTAAATCTGCCACCATTATTATTTTAAACTCAATTTATGACGTGTTAGAACAGAATTCTTAACAAGAGTGGACCGGGCTTAGTGAACACATTATGATGCTGACAAAAACCTGAACTTTCACTCCTCCTGCAGAGCTTCAACATCATGTATGTATTATTTCAGTAGTGGGGCTCAATACAAAAAGTAGCAGCAATATGAACGTCGTGCTGTACATATTTACTGATTCATTCAAACAGGCATAAAATGCTCACAAATCGTAACGTGACCACAAAATGTATTTTATAATTATTGAGAGAGGCATTGTGTTTCTATTTCAACCCAGACATAGAGATTTCTACACGAGGTCTTACTAAACTAAACAAAAAACAAATAAATAAATTGTGAAAAAATAAATTTAATAAGGCCTAGGGTGGCTTTTGTACTTGGTGCATGTGCAAGCACTTCAAAGCAGATTTACCTCCATTATGCTGAGAAGACATACATTATGTAGTATTTTGGCTTTTCAAGGGTCACATTCACTTGCATTACACAGCACAGACAACAGCCATTATGCAGGCATATTGGTTTATATTCTCCTGGTTATTACTGCGTCTCCTCTCTCTGAGTTTCTGAGTCGGTGGCTTGTAATTGTTGTTCTTGTTCTTGATGTTGTTTATGGTTAATTAATGAGCTTGTGGATCAAAGGGAGAATCCCCGATCCCACTGGAAGTTTCGACCCATATCTCTTCTCCATCCTCCAAAGTACTCTCCTTCTACTTATCAATACAAGACAGATATAAAAATACACTTTGGGAAAAACTAAAACAACAGCAAATACTGTGCCGCTACTGTAACTTCATAATCACAAGACTCCTAATTTAGTTAGAGTGTGTTTGTTTATTGGATATGACTCAGACATCTGCAGAGAATTTGGGTTGGAATGATCCAGCCTTTGAGCTACAGACGAGTTAGTTTACAACACTAATGTATGATGTAATTAGGCCTCAATTTGAAGCACAAAAGCTTCTTCTACATTTGAATTATCTAAATAACAGAGACATCTAATGATTTAAATTTGCAGGTGCCTTAAGTAAGAAGCTACTGTTTCACAGATCTGTAACAACATAGTACATCTGCATCATCTGTTTAAAAACTAATCTTCCAGTCTGTGTTATGATTAACACATTCAGCCATAAAACATTGTGTTCACAAGCCAAGTAGACAAATTACAACATATTATTACAACATATTATTTTGCTAAGTGATGTTATAGTTTCAGATCATTCTGCTGGATCTCAGCTCTAATTAGCTGACTTGCCCATTCTACTGGAAATGTGCTTTACTACATTTGACACCTACTTTAAATATCTATTTAAGAGTTACACATTATCTGATAAGCGGGTGCATTTAGTCTTTTACTTGTGACTGTCCTGATATGAAGATATTTATTTATAATTCTATTTTTTTGTTGTTTTTTTTTATTATAATATGTATTTGGAATTCTACTCCATAATTATAAAACTTTCTCTTTAAGAGAGTCTATCACTGTGAATCTTCTGTAGCAGAAGTTCAGCACAGGATTTAGACACTGAGCAAAACAAAACAATCTCTTGTTCGCCTTCTTCACTGCTGCTGTTATATACCCACATGTACTTGGAAGTACCGACCTTGCAAGTGTGAACTCTGAGTCCAGACTCTTGAGGACAGGAGGACGCAGAACACTCAATGCAGAATTGAGGCAGCAGCATCCTTGCTCATGATGAGCTCAGCTCTGCTCTGCTCTAGTGTTTATATGTGAAATTAGATGCATGATGGGGTATTTGGCTCCCAGAGTCCACACAAGTCTGCTCCCAGAGCATCCTTGATAAAACAGGCGGAGCAAGAACACATCTGGGTCTTTGATCTGTACTTGGCTAGATGTGTACTTTGAATTAGAACCATACTTGAGGTTAAGTTGATGACGTTTCACAAATCCACAAGATAGCAAGTAGATAGAGAAACGCCCTGTGACTTTTCACCATCTAAACAGACAGACTGACTGATACAAGTTTGAAGACACCTGTGATGCCAATTACAGGACACACTTTAGTTTAACATGTCCCTATGGTCAAATTAACTTTTCTAGGGGATCCATCATTTTCAGCCAGTTTCATTTATAGTTAGTTTTTTTAAAACGCTTCTGTTGAACCACAATTCAAAAGCAATGTCTGATTTTCATTAGTTAATTTTCAGTAAATTTTTATTTACTATTACTTTTGTCAGTTTCACCCTATTTTAGTAAGCATTGTGAGTTTTTCTTTCTTTACCTAGGGCAATTTTGACAGCTGTTATACCTGATGAAAACATCTGGATCTATAGCTGATACCTTTGTTCAAAATGTCTGGAATTGCTGTGTCATAACAGTAATGATATCGCTGTAATTTAAAAGCAGCCTAACAAACATCAATCTCAGCTTTCTGCCGACTCTCTCACTGCATGTCTGGAGTGGAGGATGCACCTGTTGCACATAAATTATTATCTCTATCTCGATTATTACTATATAATAGTTGTATTACACATTGTGGATGTAACGTTACAAGATCTATAAACTATCCGTGTGCAGACTGTAAGATCTAGAAACTATCTTGTAACATCAATAAGTTGCTGAAAAGCTTCAAACTGAGTTTTCTAAAATATAAATTTACCCTGGCCACACTCAGGAGGGGTCCTTGAACGCCTATTTCACAATGGCCACAAGTGGCTGTAAGGACTCGAGGTGAATTTGAGAATCTGAATTCTTTATCCTTTCCTGTTTCATCTAAAACCAACCAACAACCCTCTATTCTTCTCCCTCCTCTGACAGCTTTTACATCACAAGCATAAAAAAAAGAGTTCACTGTTGAATAATAATAACACAATACCACGCTACAACAATTGCTTCCATTTCAAAGTGGTTTAAAACTGTATTTAATAATAAACTCCAATGATTTTCAGGCCAGTTAGTGCAGAGAGGTGGTTGTGTACTGTATACCTCCAGCCTGACACCAGCAGCCTGTGTGCACCGATAAGAAGTTACATCACTATCTGCCCACCCTTGCTTTCTCACTCGAGCCTCACAGATCAATGTCATGTAGCTCTGCTATTTCCCAGAAATCTCAGTGGACACGTTAACTTCATTATGCAATTTGTTTTATTACTCACACACAATGAGAAGCGCCACGCAATAACAAATAAAAATGCTTATGCTCATTTTACTCCTCACGCTGGTGTAGTTTGCTTTCTTCCCTCCTTGATTTTAACTTTCAATGCACACCTCTGTTTTATTCACTCGCTTTCTTTTTTCATCATTTCATTGTCTTTGGTCCACTGGGATATGCTACTGCTACTTTTAGACCCACTTGGATTAGATACCCATGCAGATCTGTGGGACCAATCTCACTCATCCAGAAATACCTGGTGACTGCATGAAAGTATACGTGAACACACATAATATCATTTTCTCACTGTCAGAGCTAAGAAGTGAAGAGAGTGTATAAGTAGGTGACAGAAATAATCAAAGGGGAAATATATTTCTCTCCACAGGTTATTGCAATGTATCAGTACATGTTCTTAGTTTGGTTAAATAACAGTCACAAGTGAACAGAAAGTAACTGATTATTGTTTTTAAAATAACACAGATGATCAGACATACAGCATCAGGTGAACAGGAATATATTAATGAAAGGGTGAACACACAGACGGGCAAATGGCAGCACTAGATGGCACATCAACATGTCGACAGGAGGAGATCAGCAGGAAACCAAAAGGAAAGTTGGAGAACATGAGTGGACAAAGTCACCCTGCTGATTAACTGTTTTAAATCTCTAAGTGGGCAGAGAGTCTTTAACAGTTCAGAAATGTGTCACTTCAAAGCTCTTCAAGCTGCTGTGACATGAAAATCAACTTGGAATTCAATGTCACAGCAGATTAGAAAATTAGATGCATACTATATCACCTATTCTTTATTAATTTATAAATAGTACAGCACCAAGGAGCCATGATTAAAGCGGTTTTTTTTTTACATAAACTTCAGGTCAAGTGTGTATATGTACTGTAATGTGAAAAGACTTTATGATAATAAGAAAACCACAGAGAATAATCACCCAAATGTTTCCATCAGTTCATATTAGCTTTTTAAGACTCCGTCCAGCTCATTGTTTTGACTCATAAATTCTGCTCTCATTAACCTGGCTTTCAGACACAGCAGGCAGTTCAGCAAAAAAAGCTCTGATACACCCACATTTCTCAGCCTGCACAGCACCAAACAGCAGATGGACAAAGTTATCGACCAGGGACAGAAACACTCCAAATAAATGCTAATTGTACATCAGGTGTGCTGGATGTGTGTTACCAATAAATTCCATAATAAATAACAACTGGAAAGTCTCCAAAAAAAATCAACTAATGCAACTTTTAAGATATTTAGTAAGCCAGTGGGTTGATGGAGAGAATGTGTTGACTGGCTATGACAAACAAAACACATAGTCAAAGGATTTTTTTTTTTCCACAAACTTGTATCAAGTGCTCAAGTGCATCTTGCTTTGAGACTTTCCATGTACTTACTCAGACTGCACTTCTCAACAGGACACATTACACATGAGGATGAAGGAGGAAAAGAGCACAGGGTGCCTTGAGATTTGGCTCAAATATAAACAAAGTCAGTAAAATGCATTAGCGTCATTAAATTAAAACTGAACTAGCTCACAAACACGGCCGTGTTTCCCAGGTAATGAATGCTGAGCCCTGTCCGA
This sequence comes from Helostoma temminkii, assembly GCA_900302695.1. Lineage (NCBI taxonomy): Eukaryota > Metazoa > Chordata > Actinopteri > Anabantiformes > Helostomatidae > Helostoma > Helostoma temminkii. The sequence goes on from OMLM01012447.1 coordinate 28,934, forward strand.
TATTTATTTGTGTCTGGCAGGCCTGTATGTATCCAAAAGGGCTCAGTGTGACATTTTAAAAAATCAATAACTTGGTTGGTCAGATTTTTCTCTCAGTTGCTGGAGTGAGGCAGCTGAATCATGAGTGTTGACAGCTACTCATGTAAATCACATAATTTCTGAATCCTCACATCAGGGCTGACAGTGGTGCTGCTGACCCTGGATAAGCACACACGCGTGCCTGTCTCTCCCTTGCTCATTTCATATTACATACAGTATATAATATTACCACAATGTTCCACTTTTCTTTTGATTATTATGGCAACAACTGCTACAACAGACTGTTGAAAACACTTGTTTCTTGTCCCCTCTTCTCCGACAGAAAAGCAAATGAACAAATAAATAAGTAAACACCATTAAAAATAGATCACACATACATGTGCATAAATAAGTGAAAACAGAGTTTGGGCAAACACAGGCAGAAATATTTCTTATTAATGACATATAAAACAATGCATAAATTATTAATGTGGACAGCCCCCCACACCTCACACTCCTTTAGAATACACATACTGTACAGACAATGCCTTTTGTTTTCAACTCACTGGCAGCGTTTCCTAATTTGTCAGTCGAACAGGAAACTGGACAACTCCCATCATCACTCACACAGCTGGCAACTTTATGCCTGATATCCAAATATTAGAGCTCTTCACCATGCTGTGCAGTCAATATTCTGAAGAAGCAGCTGCACGGGGATTCACTCTTGGCTGTTAGAAGTTTTAAATCAATGTGTCTGCGGAAAGCCTAATCCCTTGCTTTATTTAGCATCTCATCATTTAGGTGAGAACTGTACATTCTCCTCTATACCTATACAGACCTATTTCTTTTGTTAACTTTTCTTGCTCATGTACAAACTCAGATATTCCTCAGTATTCTGCAGCGGCAATAAATCATTACCACATTTAAATTACTTTCAACAAACAAGATTGTCCGAATACAATTGTCTTTACTTTTACACTGTGTGGCTGAGAGAAATCTAGTGAAATGCCCTTGTTCTTCTATATCAACAGAGGCTATTTGAGGTTCTGCCTCTGGCACATGGTGAAAATACTGAAATGCAGATGGATAAACTGTGTCTATGTCCTCCAACAAAATCAAACAAGATAAATCAAACAACATTAGACTGAAGAATCAAGTTTGATTTTGGAAGAAGAAGCAACTGGGTTTATGTTGTTGGAAAGTGAATGTGACAGAAAGATCACAGTAGTTACAGCCATGTTTTGTTAATTTACAAAAAATATATGAAACGTTAACAGTGAATTTCTTAAACAAATGTTAAAGGAAAAAATAAAGTTCTTTTTTGAGAGTTAAATAGAGAAGATTGATGCCGTTCTTATTAGCTTAGCATAAAGACTGAAAACAGGGGAACAGCCCAGTTAATATACTATAAATCTATAAAACATTTGTTTCATAATAACTGATCCATAGTACACAATAACAACAGCACTCACCTCAATGAGTTTGCGTTCATAGCTAGCAGCCAGTTCCTCAATGTCGCCCATGAACTTATTCTGTGGGGCGGGGGCCTGGTCTTCATTTGACCGCAACACTGACAGGGCTGCAACAGAAAGAAAATCCACATAGTATACACATTACTATAAAGTTATTTACTTCATCTGCACACAAAAGCTGAGAGACGACATTTCATTGTGTCACAATATGCCCCAAAAATGACAAGAACAGATGGACGGGTATGTAAAACACCCACAGAAAGACATGCATAGGCATACGGTACAAATCCACCAGTTCATTTGTGCACATAATATACAATACACACACTGCTGGCAGTTTATTAGATACGTCTGACTAAAACTAGCCTAATGCAATACTCTTGGAAACAGTCCAGCAATAATTGGTGCAAGGTAATGATGCTAGTAACAAAACTCTGTAATGCAGTACAACTTAACAACAACACAAAATGGCCATACTGTACGAACTAAAGTATTTGTGTGTTGCTTTTAGCTAGGTGTCCCTAATAAAGTGCCAACTCAGTTTGAAATGCTGTAAACTTGTGAACACACACACACACACACACACACACACACACACACACACACACACACACACACACAAAATGGGAAGAAGAAGCTTGGGAAACTTCTGTCAAAATGATAAATTCCCCTTCTCTTCCAATCACTTGTTTAACTCAGACTTTCTGCTAAGAGAGACGTTATTGTTTCTTTGCACCACTGTAGCTCGCTAACCAGCTAAAGTCATCAAGACAGAGCCTAAAGCGCAGCTTTCTCGGCCCATATACATCAACTAATCGGGTTCCCTCGGCAAAGAACAGCAGAACTTAGCGGAGACAGAAGCTCTGTATCTTTTTTCAGAGGGGTGGGTGGAAAAAGGATTGTTTTTCACCTCCTCAAAAGCAAATTAACACCGTTATTTCACCGCCACCACACATCGTTAGACAAACACATTGAAGATAGGAAAAGGGAGAGGCTTGGAGAACTACATGAGCAAAGGCAAAGAGGGAGAGAAATTAAAGTCCAAAGATGGAAATTAGCATTCCCAACTCAAAAAAACATATGGTGATGGTTCTTTTAAGTGTGAGATTATTTGTCAATGTTCACTTTCATTTATTTACATTCAATTGCATCCACAATACCTTCAGAAGTGTTCTGTTCAGGTGAACTCTGTACTAATGTTACTTGTTTAGGTAACAGGGAACAGAGCTGATTACAATCAGAAGCACATGGGCCTCTATTTTTGGCTGTAGGACACCAACAGGAGGAGAGACAGCAATTAAACCCAGTCTAAGATGCTCCGCATGAAATTTAGTATAACTGTGCCAATTTTCAGCTGTTGGGGTTTGTCCCATTTTGGAGTCTATAAGCGACAAACAAACAAAAGAATATGGGCTTTATTGTTATATATTCATTTTTAGAGATTGTCTTGTTAGAAGGTGATTGAATAACAAAATTGCAATCAGCTAATAATATGAATTCCTTTAGCACTAATTTAGGCCACACAACAAAAACAAAACCATATGCACAATTATATACACACATAAAGCCTCACAAGCCTCTAATAAAATCAGTCAAGTTCTGTCATGCTACTGTACAACCTAACATTACTGTCACAGCTAGATACACACACACACACACAGATCAGCCCACACACACCTACAGTAAATTGTACGCACACATACACTCACACAAACACACTCGTATATAGAGAGGCTGACAGAAACGCATTATCACGGCTCCTGAAAAGGGCCCAGCGGCACAGCAATCCCCAAGCTTATCTTTGGCCCACCACTAACACTGTAAAGTATACCTCAGTCAGCAGCCTAATAGCCTAGAAAACTACTGTACACACACATAATGAAAATATATACAAACAGTAAAAACTACAAAAAGCACACTGGGACACACACACACACACACACACACACTTGGGAACAATCGAATAAAGATACAAAACAAACACTTAAACACACACACACACCGAATATTGCTGACAGTTGCTCTTACAGGCTAGGCTCTGAGGCATTTTTCCCCCTTTTTTACCTATCACATTGATAGGCAATAAATAATGAGACATAACACAGGGTGTGTTGGCGAATGGGGGTGAAGGTGGGGTGTTAGAGAGAGGAGGGGGCACACACAGATGTTCCTGATAAGAAAATTGGGCAGACAACTGGTCTGTAATAACAAAACTAACAGAGCAACACTCCACAGCTGTGTGAACGTGTGTGTGTGTGTGTGCGGTGTGCAGAAAACCTCACAGCTACATATCAGCCATGTGTTGTATAGACAGTGCTGCTGAAAGAGCATCAGACCATATTATAAAACTGTTTATGAGTGTGCGTGTGTGTGTGTGTGTGTGTATCGTGCTATTCCCAGAAGTGTGCATCCCCTGGGTTTTTACCTGAATGTGTGCGTCTCCAGATGCTTTTCTCTAATGACCACAATGTGTGAGATAATGAGCCATTTTAGTGTGGAAGTCCACTGAGAGACGGACAGACGGACACACACACACACACACACACACACACACGCACACATACACACGAAGAAACCGGACCAAAAAACAATACAACTTTTGGTTTTGCGCCAGTAGTTGTTGTTGCTAATGCCTTCTGCTTATTATTCACTTGGTGACATTGTCAAACTGCTTTCAGTTACAAAGTCAGTCCTTGTTTATTGGGAACAAAGAACCCACTTGACGAGTTTAATGAGGACTGACTGCACAGAATTGTGTTCAATAACTGGGATAATCAGTCAAGTCATGTTTATTTTGTAGACCTTTTTGTAGAGACAATTTTTGATTAGTCTCAGAGGTCTTACAATGTGTAGAACACATAATTCCTGTGGCATGTGCGCTTAGTTACCAGACAAGTGAGCTATTGTGTGTCATTGAATTTCAGTTCAGTATTTCAGATTTAGTGAGTCCCAGAATCACTGCACCTCTGACATCGTAACAGCGTGAGCTCTTTGCCAGAGGTTATCTGTCACTCGGTATAAAGGCAGATGACAGGGTGGGGTCAAGTTATGACTTATAGATTAGGAATCAGAGCGCTTGTCAACAAATTATCATCACATAAAGAGCATAATTAATCACCGATGTATTTCTGTACATGTCAGAGAAGGCATACAACCAGGTCCCTACTCATAATGGATCTGAAACAGAATAATCAATATGTGTTTTAAGTGTAAACTGACAATGTAAAGCGTATGACACAAAAATATATTATAAACTGTATAAATTACAACAAATTTATTACATATTTATCATTTTACAACAAATGGTGCAAAAATAAGATCAACGAGTATGTTGTGTGTCTACGAGTGTGAGGAAACAATGGTATTCATGGTCAAAGCTTCTGGAAATGAAAGCAAATAGTACAAAGTGATTAAGGTAGAACTGACTAGCTGTTGTCTAGGTGATGTTCTTTGCTTAATGCTACTCTCATCAGTTTTTCGTATGACACTTTTCCCACGAAGAAAGAAAACAACGCTCCTCTACCTTTTGAAAGACTATGTTACACTTTAAGCCCTGATGCCCAAAGGCCAAAGGATTTTGCTGTTGACGCAACTATTGGTAAAGATAATCAGTGATTTAATGTGAAGATGTTCTCCTGAAAAACTGCTGACTTAAAGTTTCATGTGTTTGTTATTCAGAGGGGATGGTACATGATGAAGGATCTGAGGCATCTTTCTGACTTAATGTGGAGCAGTTCCCCTGAAAAAAACATGAAAGCGCAAACATGAAAGCAGCAGTCCTCTAGACAATGCCCTAAAACTGGTCAACCCAAGCAACGGGGAACTGGACTGTGTGGAAAAAGTGAAATAATGTATCGTGTCCAGTAGTAAAATCGTGCGAGCCAGTTGTTGCTACCATCAATGTATTAATTAAATACTGTTCACATGAGGACCTAAATGTGATTTTTGATTGATAATAATGTTTGCAGTTGTAAGTTATTGTGGATTCCCAAGTACGATCGTTACAGAGCCTTTCATTCTTTGCTTTCTTGGGGTTTTCCACAGACTCCCAGGAGTATAGATACGTGGAGAGCAGCAGGAAGACGGCTATCATGCATACATAATGGTCTGCTGCACATACAGGGCGGATTGCCCTTAGACCACAGCAGATCATAAGTGTGAGAAAAAACAGAGAAGACAGGTGTAGTGAAAACAGTCTAACAAGACAGAAAAGCAAAAAAAAAAAGGGGTGTGAGAAGACCAAGATGGGCACCACAGCTACAAAACTAACTGCTGTCTGAAGCTAAGTCCATCTGGCCTGAGGGGGCTGAGGGCAAAGTGCTGAAAGCTGCGAACTGTGTGCAGGTCAAGACATATTGTGAGAAAGATTCGTCTTGGAACGTGGATGGCACATGGTGAAACATGGACCGGCAGTGGCATTTCTTTCTATTGTGATGTAGTTGCTACCAGTTGGAAGGAGGACAGGGTAAGAGAGATGAGAGGAGACAGCTCAGTTTAGTTTGAACTTGCAACTACGACACACAGCTGTGGGTTCGTAAACTGTAGAAACTGAACGAACGGCAAGTACACAGAGGAGTAACCTAACCAAGAATGAAATCAAGAAAAGCCTGAAATATCCTCCGCAAAGTGGAAGCTTTGACTGGTGATAAGAACGTCAGTGCCATTTGTTGAGAAAGCGCGGAAGGGGCTGACACACTTGACTAATGCTGCTCCGTCCATTAGCAGTAAGGAGACGCGGCTCTGCTTTGGTGACCCCAAACACACAGCAGGCTGCGGAGCAAGCAAGCGTCCATCCTGTTCCTACCGAGACGGAGCGCACCTGCTAAATAAAACATGGGCAGGGCTCCCACCACAATAGGACTAATGCGCAGTCAACTGAAGCACTCCTTGTAATACCATAACAGCACACACCCGCGGCACTCACACCACTGTGAAATTGGGGCTCTTCTGAATCTCATCGTCCGTATCTTATCTTCTTCTGCAATCGCTTCATCCCTGCCGGCTCTTGCTTCTCATGCTTTGTTCTTTCTGTTTTTGTGCCCTTAACTTCCTTTCATCTATTTTCACTTTAAAAACAGGTCTTTGTTTCTGTTGAGTCTTTCTACACGTATGAAGTTTCTGGATTTGGAGGTTTGCTGATGTCTTTGTTGTGTTGTTCTTTGCAGCCTGTCTCTTCATACAGCACGTAACTTACGTTTGAAATCTTCCTTGCTCCTTCCCCATTCATCATCCTCATTATCTTATGCCAATCTTTTATCATACTTTAATTTTATTTTGCCCTTATCAAGCATTTATTTGGCATTTAACTTAGCTGAACACTGTACTGTAATCACATATGTTGGGAAGGCCAGCCACTTTCTATCTGCATATCAATGGAAACATGTATAAAAAATGCTGCACACATCCTCACACACACAAACAAAATGCATTAAAGTCAACAAAGGTTTGAGGTTATTCTGATTTTCATTATACAAGATCAAAACTCACAAGAAGGTTTGCTACACTAACAACAGCACACATCCTCCTCGGTATCATAAGCACTTGCACACACAAAGTCGAGTTAATCACGCAATCAGGCCATACATTGTTGATGGGCTGGCAAGGGAACAAGCAGGCAGCTGACTGAGTTAATTAACAAGGGCTAATCAAAAGCAAACTTCTTTCATTTTCTAATCGTTCGTAGTTAATTTTTCACATTCCCCTCCTTCAGATAACAAAGACCTTTGTGTATTAGTCCATGTATGTGTGCTGAGAAGGAAGAAAAACAGAAGAAGAAATGAGGCGAGCTCACGGACGTTACATGGAACAGAGAGCATTTTTATTCACACACACATGAGGAAGGAGGTGTGTAAATCGCTATTCCCCTCGCTCTGGTGGCGCCAATCAGGGAAACTCTGCACCGACTTGGCTGATTTAGTGGTCTGGTGATCCTGACCACACATAGTATATGAACTAAAACGCTTAGTTGCTTTTCCACACTTGTGTTGAACTTCACTGAGCTGTCTGAAAGAGGACAGACCAATTATTATGGGATGAGATTTCACTAGAATCCAAGAAATGTGAGCACAAGGTCCTACATCCTCCATTAGGACGTGGTGCTAATGTTACAAATGAACTACAGTATGAACTCACAGCAAAACGTATAAAAAGTGTATATAAATGTACCTACAATATACAAGCACATTGAAAGCTATCATTTTTGCTAACCACTGTCATCCACCATCTGTCATGACTGAATCACAGCCAGTTTCCAGCCCTGAATCACACAAAAGAAAGTGAAAGTACTATTTTTCACCACACAATACAGCAGGTTAAATTACATCACAACGCTTTGAATGGAAACCTCTCTTCTTCCTTTCCAAGAAATATAACATCATGAATTTACATGATGGTACTGTACACGGGTCTGCTACATTACCCCTTGTAACACCTAAGATATTCAGTAATGATAGATAGTAAGGACAAGCTTTTCCTATTCAAAGCCTTTCAAAATAACAGCATCAAACGATGGCCATGAGTCATGCAGAACATTTGTAATGGTATGAAAAACATCGGCTGTGTGTTGATGAGTCTTTTTCACCAGCAATCAGATTTTGTTGAACAGTCAACACATCAACAGACTCCCCGTGGCTAATCTGTTTTTCTATTCTACTCCTTGTGCACTTCGACTGTTGTGTAAACTTCTTTAGAGCTATATACATATATCTCAATGGTTTTACATTAACAATAGGAAATATTATTACATACAATTCAACGTGAATGCATTAATGGTTAACCCATAGAAAATTATCACCTGACTTGTCAGGTGGTAGCTTAACCTCCAGGAGCTCTAACAAACCCAATGCACCCTGTGTTTTCTGTAACAGCTGTTATAAAGAGACAAAGCAAATGAAAACATTACATTTAGCTGCTAAAGATACAAATACTTCCCTGAGGGGTTAGAGGAGAGCACCACAGAGGTAACAGTAGGCAGAATATTGGACTTACAATTGATCAAATGTCCAGACTAATAACTCAGAATAAATGCTGATGTTTCTCCATGTCTGTTGGATGTGTAAATAGGTATGTGTTTGCCAATACGGCTCCATATCAACTTTATATGGTGCTAATATGTCAATGTTGGCCCCCTGGTGACAGATAAATCTATTTATGCAGCTTGACAACATGCCAAAAAAGGTAATATTTAATATCTATTTATCTTAGCTGAGTATATCCCTTTGAAAACATTCTGCTGTCAGTTTCTCAAGCTGAACTGGTTGTAGACTTCAAAGTCTCCTTTCAGTGTTAGTACAGTATATTAAGTCCACAGCTAAACACTCTCTTCCTGTATTTTAAACACATTGAGTATCTTGAGGATTGGCTCTCCTAATATGTCTCCTACATAAATTAAATATCATAAAACAAAATCACAAATTCTGTTTATGTCCTCCACTAAACACCTTTAATCATTGTTACTGTAACGACCCAATTTACCTGCAATGATCAGTGAAGTTCACCCAACACTCTTATATTAAGTCTGATTATGTTACACTGAGCCTATAATGAGAGTCAGCGTGCAATCAAACTGTGCGTCTAGTGCACAAAAGTAGGCTGATTGTTTCAATCTGAAAGATGCAGTTGCATGTGCCTGTACAACCCTGTACACGTGAACATGTTTAAAACTGGCTGCTGCCAATAAATACACCCCATCTTTAAGGTGTTTTATTCTCAGTACAGGGTGTTCTTTGATTGTAATTGCTTGCATTATCTTCAATTCTCCATTTGCTCTATTCTTGTCGACTATTCTTCACTTCTGCAATGACCCAGTTTCCCCATTATTATTAAAATTTCATTTATCATCTGCTCTAATCTGAAGTACTCAGCCTTTGTTTAGTTTTCACACCTCTTAACATCACATGAATATCCACTGAGGTTACAGAGTACAGCAGCGTGCAATACTGTTAGATGTAAATAATAAGATGGGTCAATGCTCAGAGGGGTGGGGAGCCAACATCTGCATTATGTGTATCATAAATTATCATAATCTGAGTGACAACAAAAACTGGATTACACGTGTGTATCACCATCAGTGTCTTAAATGCACAACACAAGCACAGATACATATGGAGAATAAGCTCTCTCACACACACACACACACACACACACACACACACAAAATCCAAACAGCACGCCTCACTTCTCCAGCTTTGCCGTTCAAAATCTCATTTCACAAAATTAAACCTGTGGGAAAACTTTCTTCTTTCACTGCATATTTAGCACCTTGATGGCTTAGGTTTCCACCGGGGAAACTCAGCGGTGCCAAAACTCCGAAGCACAAAAATAAGCCTTTTTGCCATGGACATCAAAACTTTTTATCATATTTCGATTACAAAAATATTTTCTTTCCGTTTACTCTTGGTTTACTTCACCCCAGCATAATATACTGTAGAATCTTAGCAATTTCCTCAGTCATAGGAAAATTGAAATTAAAAAATAAAGTATGCGAGATGTTTCGGCTAGGAAATCATGATTCTATCCTAACAAAAACTTGCTAAATTGCTTCCAACTTCTGTGCACATTTGATTGTACATACTTCTAAGATAAAAAGACTTGGGATGAAAGAAACACTATGGGGGGTGCTGTAATTGAAATTGGGTTTCTCCACCTTGAGCACAGCATGCACAGCTCTATTCAACAAACACATAACAGAACAGCAGCTTTAAGAGAGCGATTAGGGCTTCTTATGCAGGCATGGTAAGGTGAATCTACTGTTTTAAAATTATCTGTGTGCATAAAAATAATGGAGTTTCATCTAAACCTTTGACCTGACAATGCTTCTTTCAATCGGTGTATTTTAAAGGCACGTGACCATTCAATAAAGAATGGGAGAGACACGTGTGAGAAAAGGTGCCTGTGTATAGTAGCATGTGTGCTTTAAGCAGGAGAAAGAAGAACCTAATTATTCCTGTGATCAAAGAAATTATTAGAAAAAAAAAAACTGTGACCCAAAAATGTCTCAGCTGGAAAGCATCACAGCTCAATCTGCTGAAACCTATTAAAAGAGTTATTAAGCATTTGCAGAGCGCGAGAGACAAAATTCATGTACAGAACCAATCACATGCAAAAAGAAAATCCGTTTACTTAAAACAATGCTCACGTAGACCATTTTCACCCACATAGTGATGCACAAACACGCAGCATGCACGAGTCTGAGTGCAGGTATTTATTAGTTATGCATGAAGTATTGTATATGCATACACATAAACACATGCACATGGGTAACTTTTTCATTTTTCAGATGACATACTGTTCTCTACACAGCTGCACAGAAACAAACAACTGGTTCAAAGCCACACATGCTATCATTTATGCTTTTATATTTAAGCACATGTAGCGTAGTCCATGTGTTATTCATGTAGACAGCACAGCAAAAGAAACAAATACAGTTTTTCACTACATGCGTATTAAAGCTTGTTCACATTGTGTAAAAATGTGAAAGCAAACACAAAAAACTGGTGATCCGTGGTACAACACTGCTGTAGTCTTTTTATTATTTTGTCTATTATGTTTCATTACCTGAGTTCTTTTAAATAGGGAAATTACTTTGATTGTAAACTGACTTGAAATAGTCTTAGCCACAAATATGAAAAAGAAGTGTGATACAATTTAGTCCTGATACTAAAAATAAATTGTGATGCGATATTTTTGTCATATTGACCCATTTGTAATTAAATACAAATGCATCATAGACGTACAGTATTTACGCCTGTAATTAAAGATGTTCACTCATAAGCAGCCCATGAGTGAAGCCTGTTAGTGACTAATATGAACAGAACAAAGAGGCTTGCCACCTTACAGCAGGTATCAGCCTATGATGCCTGGTTGAGGCCATCCAGCATATTATCTTGTCTTTTCCCATGACAACATTTCTTATTTCCTGTCAAGCCTGTTCTCTTATAGTGAAAGGCTGCACACTGTGAGACTTCGTTACACGTACAAAAGCAGAAAACAACACCCGGTGATGTCCTGACATCATTTATTCTTCATTTATTCTCCAAGTAGGAGCCTGCCCTTACTTCCAAACAGGATACAACCAAAACATCTCAGCACAAATATGTTCATTTACATGGGGAGAAGAGTGCCTTTTCATCATTTTCTTTATAGCTGTGAACTTCTCTCCTGAATAACAAACAGACTGGGCTCCACAGACAGACAGGCACTCAGGCAGAAATGTTCTTTGGAATAAATATTTTCAACAGCACTGAAAGCACTGGAAAGTCAAGTAACAAACTTGACTTTTCCAGCGTACAGTCTTATTCACCTACTCACATTTCAAGGATTACAGTGTCTGTCAATCTAGTGCTCTCTTTGTTCTGAAAAGGAAACGTTGAACTAAGATGGCAGGTGTCTGCACAACAAAACTTTGAATGAAAGACTGTAGAGCCAAAAACTAAGAAACTCCTGATGAAGTTGAATTTTAAGAGAAAGTCATTGTAGTATTTAGAGCAAGTTTTTCCTTTGTTCTTCAAGACACTTCTGAACAAACTAAACATGTGGCTGAACATTCATGAAACAAAGAGCACATAGCACCATCTCAAACACAGTCCCAGAGTAGTGGACTATTGTGTGAGATTACAAATTAAAATTTTCTCCAGCAGAGTTAGCAATTACAGTAATTTTAAAAGAAAGAACAAGAAATCAATGTTTCATATATTATTTTATCTACTGTCAATAAAACGGATAAGTGCCTATAGATTTTCACATAAATGGAAAAGTTTGGGACTTTTGAAAATGTTCTTAATAAAAACTGATGTGTATAAATATAAGTTTAAGTTTTTCTTGGTCGCTATAACTATTCCTGGTTGGATGTTTTTACCCATGTTGCAGCTACACTGTAAGAAATGAGGGTCATCCTGTATAGATCTTGTTCTGTGCAAAAATACTTTTAAAGATCCACTCGTGACTCATATGAAACTTTAACAGTCTCACTAAGCTAAACTAAGTAGGTGTCTTTCATAGTTATGGTGCATTTCAGACAAGTTTCTCTCTTTTTGTTCCACTGATGATTCTTTGCCAGCCACAGTGTAAAAATATCTTCTACCAGTCAAAGGCAGAATATATCACTAGGCCACAGCTCAAGGGAACAAAAGGAGTGACATTTCTCTTAAAGACACTGTATTGCCAACTCGATTTAGTCAAGTGGGACCGTTTCACATCAGACTTGAGTGGACTGAAGTGCATTTTTACACAGATCTGTTCCCATCAACAACAGCTAGGCTACTGTAAAAGACCTGATGGCGAAATACATTCAAGGCGGCTTAACAGCAATTGGAAGAAACTTAGAGGACTGGAACTAATTGGTGTAAGGAAATCCAGAACAGCAGAGTGGTGAGTGTGAGGTGACTCCACTGTTATACTGACTGAATTGATTATTGAACTGAATTTATCAAGAAAACAAGTAAACACGGTGGAGGTTTTGTTTTTGTGAATAATTTAAGGCCCTGGCTCCTCACTGAGAATTCACACTACATAAAAATGATGAAGGCGTAAGCTTACTACTTTGTCTCACGTTTGTCTCCCTGCAACATCAGCACAGTTTGTTTCCCTGACATCAGCAGCAACACAACAAGCCATTGTCCTCTGATCACATAAAGCAAAAGGCAGCAGCACGTCCTTTCTGTCTGAGTATTTCTCTCAGCCCTCTTTCCCTCTCATCTCTCCACAACGCAGTACAACAGCTTTCCTAATTGACTGCCATTTCAGAAAGTCAACCTAATTGCTTTTTGGTTATTGTGTTAATAGCCTCTGTGCCGTTAAAGGGCACCTGTGCTGCTAAGATTGAACTTAATCAAACAGACCTTTCATTTGGTGCTGCTCTCACTGCTTGGGGCCACCTACTGACCAACCACCATTTAACAGTAGTAACTAATGAGAAAGGTCTAAGACATCAAAGTTATAACAACCCACGTTATGTAACTGTGTAGCAAAAACCACAATTAGATAGTAGGCATTTAAGAGAGTTGTTAGGCAGGATGCAAGTTTAGCATTGGCTATTTGAGGACTGAAAAGGTTACAATAAATAGGAAACATTCATAAAACGGAAAAAAATAGATGTGAAAATTTCAAAAGCAATCTTCTCTGTCAAGGTGCCCTTAACATAAAAGCACCCTGCTGTAAAAAAAAAATAAAAATAAGTATTTGCAGCACTGAAAAGGAGAAAAGAGTTGAAATTCCTGTGAGTCAACTTTGCTCCGACAAGAACAGCATGTATGATTCTGCTTGCCTCTGCCAAAACAGTGAAAGCAAATACTGTGTAGATAAAGAAATGGATAAAAAATGCTATGTGAAAATAAATGACATGCAACACGATAGCAGAAAACATGTAACAATTCAACCAGAAAACATCTAGAAGGAAACATGAAGCTGTAGTAACAAATGACAGTGTGTAAGTATCCTGTCTGCCATAGATCGCTGCCTAAACATACAATGAGGTGTAACTGTGATTCGACGAACTCCACTGCCACTTTGACATAAATGCGATAAAACTCCATGTGTGACAACACAGAATCTTGATGGACTATAATGAACAACGTAGCGGGCGCTAACATAACACTGCATTACACTGGTTTAACTGGGATGTGGATTTCAGAGAATCCAAGAGTCCTGACACTCCTCATTCTAGATGGGGAGGAAGAGGATGTTGTATAAGAGACTACAAATACCAGGGAGTCTAACTGGACAATAAACAAACTCAGCAGAGCTCTACAAAAATGTCCAGAGTAGGCTGTATTTTCTGTGGAGGCTTCTTCTAAAACTCTGTGATGGCCAGTGTCATCTTCTATGTGTGTGGCCTGCTGAAGCAGCAACGTGAAGGTAGCAGACACTTTCAGGAGGGCTGGCTCTGTTAGGGATGTGAAGCTGGACCCACTAAATATTGTAAATGAGAGGAGGATCCTGTCCAAATTCCTCTCAATCCTGGACAATCCCTCCCACCCCTTACACAGTGTGGTGGCTAGACAGAAGATCAACATCAATACTCTAGAGTGCCAGAGGAGATCCTTTCTCCCAGTAGCCATTAAACTGTACAGCTCCTTACCCCTCTGTTAGGGGGAGGGGGAAAGACATCACCATAACCACTATTTATGTCATCATTAAACCTTCTTTGTTTTTACTTATTTTGTATTAGAGTATGTAACCTTCAGCAAGACCACACATCTACTAAACTCCTTATCAGTTGCTTCTAACTTGTTCTAAATTGCCTCTAACTGTCCACGATGTGTTTTGATTTTTAATTACTGCTAATTAATGTGAGCATGAGCTTTCACCCATAAGCTGCAGCAGACTGAGATCCACTCGTGATAAATGGTTATATTTGAGTTATGTTAAAATACACAAACAATAGGCAGATATTGTATAAGGTTATGTTTATTTCAGAGAATGCCTGAAGCCGAGAATAAGTGAATAATATGAAGCAATGAAGGCTGTGGTCTTATTACCAGCAAGAATGGAAAAGTACTTTCACCTCTGCATTCTTCAACTAAATGATTCATTAATTAATTAAAAATAAAACTGAGGAATTAAACTTTAAAAAACTAACTTTATACCATGCTGTAAAGCAATGTTTCAGACCCATCTCCGTGCCATTTCTCTCCCCTGCCTATTTGTGGTGTCTACACCCTTGAGTTCACTTCTACATCAACATATCACTATTTTCCATCATGAGCAGCTCTGACATTTATTCCAACATGCACAGAACAAGCAGCACTTTCCTCAGATTTAAAGCACTTAATACTTTTCATTGCGCTAAAGCAATGAAGCCAAGCTCTAACAAAGTCAAAGCAATCAGTACAAACTGCAAAAGAGGGTGTAGAGGCCAAAGGAGGCTGCCAATCACCTCAGTGATTGCCTCGTTTGTTGAGAGCAGTTACTCTAATGTCTCAAAATTAATATGTTAATGATCTGTTGATGTGTATGCACCACATGAAGTACTTTTAATGAGGACTTGGCTCAGGTTTCCTGGGAGTGTTTATTGAAAAAGATTAGATCTTCTTGTAGGTGTTTCAGATGAGCGATGCGAGATACTAAGTGTTTGAGATGGTGCTCTGTGCTCTGGTTTTGTACGCCCAAAGGGGGAGGATGGTACCAGCATGGCAGAATAAGCATTAAGAATTGATGTTCCCATCTGGAGGGGAGAGGAAGATTTTTTTTCTTCTTCATCAAGAGTTGATAAGAACAATACTTTCATTTAGTATGAAATGAAATTTGTTCTGTCCTTAACACTACATCAGGAAAAGGAACACAGAAGGGGGAGAGGGGGAAAACAGAGCTGCTGCAACCTATTAGCAAGTGTAATTTAGATATTTCCTATTTTAGAGCTTAGGGGACGCCAGAGGGATCGTGACAGAGAGAGACTACTGAGAATGACAGCGAGCGAGGGAGATATTAAAGGCAGAGTATTAGACCAAGAGAGATATATAATGAGAAATAGGGGGCAGTGAGAGAGCAACAGAACAGAGGTTGTTGTCAGGATCAGCACAGCCCTTTGATTCTGATGGTATCAGTGGGCTATTATGAGTTTAAAGGAGACAGGCGGTGTCACGGAGCTGTCACCCATTCACACACATTAACAGGTAAAAACAGAATGTGTGTTAGGAAAAAGTGAGAGGGCCAGGCTGCATTCGTTTTAGAAACATAATTCAGCTTAGAGAATGAAACACACACATAAAAAGGCTACCACATACAGTATCTCATCTGTATTCACTGGGATTATTCAGTCCAGCCTGCACTTGTCAGTTGCTAAAATGGACATCTGAAGTTACAAATGTCTCAGATTGTCTGAAATTTCTTCTGCCCAACCAACATGAGGTCAGTGGCATTGCTGCATTTGCATCTGCAGCAACTTGTATGAATGTATGACAGCAGTTTTACTCCATACTGCAGTAATCGGAACATTCAATCATAATATTAATAATAATAAAATCATAGTGACAACAATTTAAACAAATTCAGCTTAAATAATGACTGCAGCTTAGCTCATGGTTGCCAGTTGCTATAGTATGTCAAAATACTATAAAAGTTTTCCATATAAAACCAGATGCCTCATAATTTGTGGTTAGTTGATTTCATGGATTTATAGACACTGATAAACTGCACTGAAGACATCGTTTTCCATTTGCCCAAGGAACATTTCACTGCACCCACTTAGGATAGCCAATAATTAGACAGTACTGGATGAATTTAGGTGTCTAACTCAAGTATTATATTTGTTGAACCTAGGTTGAAGGCAAAATCTAAGATAAATGAAAAGTATAAATTGCATTAATGCATGATCCCATGTACGTGTGGTTTTGGCCTTAATTTTGAGTAATGTTTCAAGGGAACTATGCTGACATATATACGAAGAACAGTTTCAATAACAATATATAATCCATCGTGATTATTAAGACAACTGGTGCCTATCAAGTGTATCAATGCTTCCACGGGGCTAACATATCTCCCTTTAAAACACCCAGAATACCGCTCTTACTCTACTTTCTGCTGATTCATAATGGATGAGGAGAATGACACAGACCACTGGCTCCATATGAGCCTCAGGAACAAAAGACAGCCTTAATTGAGAGACTGAAGTAAAAGGACAAAAGAAGAGGTGGCACATTCATAGTAGACGAGCTGGGAGCATATGAGTATGTGTCGATGGCGCTCGTTACAATCCCTCTGCTACCACGACCTTATCAACAGGTTCAGGCCACTTCATTCCATGTGTCGACAAAAGAGCAGAGATAAAAAAGAAAGATGGACTGTGATGGTTCTTCTTTGTCCTTTCTTCCCACTTCTTCAATAGTATCATTAGTCAAAACCTTTGTCAAATCAATGATCCGGTCCGGTGCATCACCGGCTTGTAGAGCGAGGTCAGGCCACAGCAGAGCGGAGCAAGATGTCTTTCCAAACTATTTAACAGTGTACATCTCATTTCCTCGCAGACCATTATGGTAAATCTACATTACGGAGGCCTGTCAGTGGCTGTCTGCCTTTCCTCACACCACTACAGACCAGCAGACACACATAGACTATGCTAGAGACTCATGGACACACTGCCATCTATGGGTATAGAATATAGACCTGGAAAGAACCATTGTTTAACAGCTTGTGCCACTAATCAAGCGATAGGTTTACTCTAATAAAAGCCACAGTGTGAATCAACATCGATAACTGAGCTCCTGTCTACACTGCTGTAATGACTGCATTCAGTGTACAGTACAGTATGTGCAGATATACAATAGATGTTCTGTAGACATCACTGAAGAGATATTTTGTCAGTAGTGTGTCTTTATGTGCTAGAACTGAGAAAATAGGTAGGGCAGGCATCTTTGAAACCCCAAGGTTGGTGGTTCGACTCCCGGTTTACCCGATTTCTGGCTACATGTCGAAGTGTCCCTGGACAAGACACAACCCCGTACCCATGGCACCTCAAAGGGGTCCACAAAGAATTTCCTTAAGGGCCTTAATAAAGTATCTATTATTATTCTTCTTATTATTAAAATGGGCCAAAAAAGAGATTTAACTGACTGAAAAGTCAAACATTGTAAAAAGTCTTTCAGAGGGATGCAGTGCTCTTGAAAGATATCGGGGTGTGATCACAGAATGTTATGTTGAAAATAGTCAACAGGGTCGCGTGTTGAGAAAAAAAAGACGCAAACTAACTGCAAAAGATTTGGGAAGAACCAAACAAGTTACCAGAAACCCATTATTTAATACTTTAATAGATAAAAATAAGCAAGTGACATGAGACAATGTTTTTCAGTTACTTGCATAATCATTGCGCACACTAATAGTT
This sequence comes from Helostoma temminkii, assembly GCA_900302695.1. Lineage (NCBI taxonomy): Eukaryota > Metazoa > Chordata > Actinopteri > Anabantiformes > Helostomatidae > Helostoma > Helostoma temminkii. Next base: position 47,237 of record OMLM01012447.1, read on the forward strand.
GCCCAATAATTGTGCACACATAGATATTCTAAGCCAAAACCTCACTTTTACTTCCTTAAATATTCTGGTTTGAGGTTTATTAACATTTTTTGAATTGACCAAGAGGCACTGTAGTTGTTCATTACTGAAATAATCCTCAAAAATACTTGCTTAATAATTGTGCACACCATGTACTGTGATCCTTTTTATAGCCATGAGCGCTGTCCATGGTGCTGATCATGGAGCTGTCTTGGCTGCTCCTTCACATGTGAACCAGCTGGGACTCCATTGGTGGAGACTGATTAACTGTTGACCTGCTTGATTTGCTTCCACACTTGTCTGCCACAGTAATCTCATCATAGACACTACAATGTTCCTGCATCTTAGCTCTTTGTTAATTCTTATGTATTTATGTTTATGGCCAGTTTCCCTGTCTATTCTAGCATTACAATTTCCTACTGAAACATAATCTGACATAGACAATACATTTTATTACCCTATAATGCAGATAAAGGATTTTGTTGTCAGCAATTGTAGACATGGTTACATATACATAAAAATATAAAATATAATATTCGTTTTACTCAGCATCTTTTGTCCTGTTATCAGCAGTTCCAACTATATATTTTTGGGGAAAATTACTTTATATGAAACTTGACAAAATGATAGTTTGATAAAAAAAAAGAAAAAATCTACAGTCATACTCCAACAATGTCAGTCAATATCTGCACATAAGTAAGACATGGAGGGAAAATGTATATGCCATAAAAATAAATTACTACACATTATCACAAATGTCAATCAGCATAGAGAATATGCATTTTTTCTTAAATCATCCAGCTGCCAGTCACACTGAACCCTGGCATTAGGACGATTAAAACCCCGACCACACAAGTTCAAGAACTTTACTTCTGTAGTTCCCAAACAAACATTACAAACTGCATACCTTATTTAATCAATATGAGAGCCAATTATGCAGGAGATGAGGATGCTATTACGCACTGAAGATCTGACATAGCTAATCACTGGAAGTGACAGCAGGTTTCAATCAGTACCATCTGCTCCTCACTCATTGCTCTTGTGCTGTAGTAGATTTTGTTTTCGTAAACTCTTCACCTTGTATGTGATCTAGGCACCCGGCTCATGCATACCACAAACTGTAGCTAATAAGTTATGACACCAAAACTTGTCAAAGTTTATTAGGTGGCCTTTAATCACGCTGACTTATCTGCAGACATCCCAGCTTTTTCGCTGTCGAGCCTAATCAGCAGAGTGGTCCTGCAGAAAACCGGAGGAAGAATCAAAGCCTGTGAGCTGTTGAAACTGTGATGACCCCTGCTGCTGGGTAGAAGCACAGGGTCTGCATTAAGCAGATGATATCAGTGACACAAATGCACATCAGATCACCAGTTGTATTGTGAGCATATGCAAAACATACACCACATGCTTACAATTATTAAGCAGGGAACTGACAGGAAGTAGTCTGCAACTTCCGATGTCAACAGCTTCCCCCAAAACAACCTGACACTTGTTTCTATATTCATATTTAAACGGCAAGAAAGAAACTGGAGAAAAAAAAACAGCTCTCCCAAAGCTTTTCACACATGCAGATGATGAAAGGGACGTGGAAGGCAGCAAAAACACTTGGAAGTACACTTCTGTGTTACTTTTGTTTTTATCTGACTGCCTCTATTATTTTCTATGTGATGACAGCTCAGTCATGGCAGCTGCTACAAACGCAGGTTGCTACTAGCTGCTTTCAATGGTTGGTCAAAGGTGTCTTATTTATATCTCAACACCCACTCTGCATTAGCGTGGATTATTAATACAACTGGAGAGGTGGAGAGAAAGAGAATGAACAGGAAAGGAGAAAACAGAAGGAACCAAATGTAAAGGAAACGAAATGCATGTGAATAAAGAAAGCGGCAGCATGAGAGAGAACTATGTGGCTTGGTGCCAGTATTAAATATTTCAATCACAGACTGAGTTGTGATAAAAATGCTTCTGATCCAGACTCCAAAGTACTTTTACAAAACAAGCATTTCTTTGAGTTGGCTGCAGCACAGTGGGATTCACCAAGGGAGGAAGTCCAAAAAATGCTCTGAAGTGGATTCCCTCCAAGTGAGTTATCTTCATTATGTTGTAGAAAGTTTTTTTTTTATTTTCTGCAGTTTTGTTCTCCTTCCAAGATAGAAGATGGGTGGGTTTTGCATGTATATTGAGTGTGAGGAACATGTTAATTTCAAGGACTCCAGCGAATCAGTTTTCCCATTTGAGAGGAAACAGGCAGTAGCAGGGGGGCACGCCAAGGATGAAACCATAATGAGACTTTTGGTTTTAAATTCAAGCGACATTTCATAGTAATGAACCCAAAGTGTCGACATCTGATGCAGTATTAAACTCAGGAGATCACAGACATAATCGATTAGATTAGATCACACATTCACTGATTAGAAAATACTTTTATAAAGTGCTTTACATGGTTTGTTTGTAGAGAAGACCTCCTGTATAAATTATTGTATAGGGGTCCATGCAGGAGGCGACGCGAGGCAACACTCAGAAATGAGAGTCAGTAAAAGCCTGAAGAAGTGATTCGCTAAATGTGTTTGTTTTCTTGCCAAGTGTTAAATGAGAAGATTGATGCCACTTTCATGTCTGTACTAAATATGAAGCCAAAGGTACAATCACATTAGCTTAGCTGAGGTTAAAGTCTGGAAACAGGGTTAAACAGCTAACCTGGATATGTACAAAGGCACAAAAAGAAATATTTAAATGCTGCACACTGTACAAACTACATGTTCTTGTACAGTTATTGCACCTCAATTTTTGTACGGATAAAACTAACATGATACAAGTTGGAGCTGATAGTAGGGCGGATTATTTATTACCTTTAGAGGTTATTATTAAAAACATTTTATTTTATCTCTCTGTAAGAAAGCAAATGTGCATAACATATCAAACGATTGCTTAAACACATTAAAGATCCACTGATTCTTAAAACAATCAACACTGAAGATTAATGAATTTATTGTCAGGTTTTAAAAAGTGTTAACCTAAAAGTCTTAAAAAAAACAATGTAAAAATAAGACGTGTTTCACTGAGGCCCCTTTTGTTTTCATAGTGTACATATTTTGAATATGGTTTTTCATATTGTTCAGAGGTATTGCATAGCCGTACCTGGCATGCTGTTGTGAAGCTCAAAAATAACTGTTTTCTATTATATACATGTAAATGTAAACACAGATGATGTTGAGGAGTGAAAGCAGACACTGTTTTTCAGTTTTGACTATGGACTATGGAATTGTCATGCTAAAAACAAACTGCGGATCAAGTTAATCTCAAAACCCTCACGTCTAAACCCGTAAGTCTAAACTAATATCATAATCAGATATGCGCCAAAACAGAAGATATATTTATCTCAATGACATTCACAGGCCTTCAGCATTCTCAATGCAGAATCTATTCAGATCCATGAAATGATTACAGCAGCTCAGATGAATCATACACCACTGTTCAAAGTCTGTTCACTCAGTCAACATTTGCCTTTTACAGATAATCTACTGTTTACTTCTTTCTCAGTATGTCAAACTCAGTGCATCGTTCACTAACTTACATCCTCACATCTTGTGGCCAGACCTTTAGTGTTTCTGGGGGCATTTACACTGAGATGTCCTTCATTCTTTAGCTCACACATCATTAAAATCTGATTGCCCTTGAAGTATGAATATACGTACAAATTTCTTGTGAAAGCGCCTCTTTGTGTTGCTGCAGTACATGCTGCTCAGAAGACAAATCATTATACATGTTCATCAATATTCTGACTTGGACAGGTAAAGCCTATGTCCTGTGTCAGTAGAAGGGCAAAGAAAAGATGAGAAGCACGTCAAAGGCCTCTTCTCATCTTCAGCACAGGTGTTTGACCGATACTAAAGGCTCTTCTGGAGTGAAGATGAGAAGGTTGTCAGGAAGTGGTTAGAATAAGAAGCTCCGTAGGATCCCTTTTTATCTCCTCACTCCCATCACTTCCCCTATCTGCTCATTCTTCTCCACCCTGAACCCTGCCATGCTGCTTTAGTGCAGCCATGAAAAGTATGCAAAAACTTACAGATCCTGCTCACTGTGTGTTGATTTTGTCCAACATTATAGGAAAGAGGGTGGATTAGCTAGTGTTAACTGTGTTTCTTTCTAGCCAGGGACTAATGTCAAAACAACCATGAGAAGTCCTTACATTTAAGCACCATGTACATTATCACATGAACACACAATACATTACAATAACATTTCCACAAAACAAAAACAAACAGTACTTACAAAGCTACAGCTTTGACCAAAACAACAGCAACATTATGTATGCAGTGATATTTCAACAAAGTTTTAGCTTGGCTGATAGGTTTCATTTTCTATTAAAGTCAAAGTTGTTGTACATGTACTTAGTTTTACCATTCTGTCAGCCTCTCACATATAGAGTCTATCTTATACACACCTACCCCCACTCACCTGCAACTGTCTTCTTAAGCTACATGGTCTTTGAGGACATAAAAAGTAGGATTAAGTTGTTTATAGAGCACAGCTGTTGTCACATAGCACATTAACAAGCTAAACACTCATACATATCAACATATATGAGTTCACATACAAACATGAGGGGGGGTCTTAGGGAAAAAGGAACACAACTGGTGCAGGTGGAGGGGCTGATATGTGCTATGAGATGCCAATAAAGAGTTGCAGATTTGCTAGTTTGCTGGTGGCACTTATTCAAGAGAGACTTGTGGCGGCTTCTCAAAGGCTCCATGGGGTTTCAAATGAGGATTCTCTGTAAGCGCATGGATAGTTATCTGTGTAAGACTCTAAATATTCATATCCAAATCTCAGCAGTGCTCCAAAAAAGAAAAATAAAACTCCTAATCAAGCTGAGACATATCACTCAAAACAGATCACTCCCACACGTTTGGAGTTGCAATGTGAAACCAGACAAGAAGAATGACTCTTTTGTGCTGTTTGACACCCTTGTGTTCCTTAAAAAGCACTTAAAACTCATTTTTATTACTGTTATTATTACAGGAATGCTGGTGAGCTGAGCAAATTGGAATACCTTTCTCCACGTGGCTCTTGTTTTATGACATTTTCATAGCATTGACTTTACTCTTAACACTCCAACATGAAGTTGACCTTGTGCGGTCTACTTGTAGTCTAACTGATCAGAGAACAGTTGCTCATCTGCCTGTACTCGCTGGAAATTACTCTGCATAAACCAGGAGGTGATAACTACTAAGATATTAATGATCAAACTTGGGATTGCTTTACACTGCTCCTGCAATCACACAAATCATTTCTAATCATAAATGACATCACTACACATTTAAAATGTAGGAACTGCAGCAATGGGAACTGAAATGGTTGAACACAAACACACCCAAGCCCTGCTGTTTTTGTCATGCCTGGTGGCAGTGTTGGTTCAAATTTGATCAATTTTACAATTTTATCTATAACCAGTATCAATGTTGTTACTGCTTATAAATAATGATACTTTGTGTAAGTTTTTGGCTATTCCTCACTCTTTCTTCCTATGGGATTCAAGTTTACAAATACATGCACCAGTGCAAGTGTCCTTAATTTTGCTGTGTTTTGCCCTTCAGAGAATTTCAACCCGTCACATTTTCAGACCACGTAGAAAGAAAATTATGCCAAAACAATGAATCAGAAATATGAAGAAAAATCAAAATTACATTTTGCTCTAACAGAACAAGGAGCAACATGTTAACATATGAATCAAATATCACATACAGTATAATAACTGTAAAGTTCAGTTTGAATCACAACTAGAGAAGTTTTATTCTTGTGAAAAGAATTTTTTTTTACTGACTTATGATAAAAAGGGTCAAGATAAGTAAATATTTCCTAGCATGGGGGAACAACATCTAAAGGGCACTGGACAAAAGAGACAGATGCTCCGACAATTTCATTATCACCTCCGTATGTGGGGCAACACACAGGTTGGCTGTCATAGAGCACCAATCAACTCTGATTAAAATCCCCCCCTGGTCAAACCAAACCAATATCACTGCTACTAAAGCGTGCTTGTAAGCCTCCACCTACCAACCCATCATAGGCCGCAGGTGTCCCATGTACAGCTGCTGTTGTAATTAAAAACCCACCCACTTTAAACAAGACTCAACATCAAACACACACAAATAACCTCAAACTATTCTTCTACTTTGTAATGCACATACCCAACTGTCACATCATTTCACAGCTTCACCACGGCATCGCCGCAGCAAAAACATGTGTCAAAGTCAAACAACAGCCGGCATGACAAGCGGACAACATGTCATCCCTATGTCCTCAACATCTGCTTTCTGCAACCCTGGACCGCTAAGCCCTCACACCACCAGACAGCATGCTAAGCCTGTGCTGCGTTATCATCAGCACAGGCAGTCATGCGGTAAATGGCTAGCCTGGCCTCTGCTAATATGGCAGAAGTTCCTACGCTGCCCGAGAGACAGGCAGGAGAGCGAGCTAGGACCAGATGTAATCACTCTCAGAGTGAGAGTGAGTGTGTGAGAGAGAGAGAGAGAGAGAAGGCGGAGGGGCAGATCAGAGATGTTAAAAGGAGAGTGTTTATGCTAGTTTAGAAATAGTGCATTCTAGCAAACACACACCTCTCCCACACACGTGTAGTTTCAGAGTGGTGAGTTGCAACAACTTGCAAAAGACTCTGAGTATCAGCAATAGCTTGGTGGTGTGTGTGTGTACGAGAGTGTGCACATGCATGTGTGTGACTTTAAAAACAACTTGAGGCTAGAGAGAAGGAGAATCTCTAGATGCATCAGCTAACAGCCTCCCGCTCCAGACTCGTAGCTGCTCTCACTTTACTTAATCCAGTCTCATAGACGGACTCACTCCATTACAGAGCTTCAAGAGGAAAAATATTAGAGCCATCTTCTTCAAATTGAGTTGCTCTCAAATTTTGCACACAATGCCTCAGTCGCCCGAAAGCTTTAAAATCCCTCTGTAAGCTCTTCTCTGATCCTTTTTGAAGATAATCTGATCGTTGAAACAGCTAAAGGAGCTTTCACCTCAGTTCCCTTATTTGGGCTATTGAGGAAGCATACTGTAGTTTGATAGTCTGCATTTTATGCAGAAAATAAAGATGCAAAAAATAAAAACCCATTCTTTAGATAAACACTGTTTAGTGGTTAGTTTTATTAAAAGCATCATTTTTTCCCTTTAATTCATGACAATTGTGACAGCGAACAGTGGAGACAGTGAAGAAAATGGCACACATTCAACAAACTAGGGCTTGTTTGCTTTAGAGCCTAAGATTCATCAGATGGGAACCTACACCCCAGTGGAGCGCTTTCCCTCCACACTTTTCCATATTTATCTCTAGGAAAGGCGGATGTGATGACACCCAGTAGGTTCTGGCATTTAGCAAGATGATTAAAATGTTCATTAACACCGATCTGTCCAGGTGATGAAATCCTTCACACACCCCTACTGCGCCCACATGGAAACGCCTGAGAGATGTGATCCTGCAGACGCATAAATCCACTCACACACACCACACTTGGGGCGTTGACCACCTGGACCCACCTGTGACAAACAATAAGGGATGTCACCTGTCATATGCCAGGTAAATAAACACTGTCTGTTGGATTCATTGTCATGTATACACACAAACAGACCACCCTCTGCTGAATAAATAAAAGGCCCTCACACCTTTGTGCTGGTAAACATGCTCCAACTGCTGGATTAAGACCTGAGATGCTAAACAATGCGAGCTGCTGCTCAGCTTCTTTTGTTATGATCTGAGGCCGTGGCTAAAACGTGTGGGTACAATTAAGTTCAATTCACATAGAGAATGAGTCATCATTTGCTCTTTTACAGTCGGCCTACTGGGACGTAAATAACCTTATAACATACACCACTTACACACCGATTACAATAGTTTCATACCCACCTACAGCTGCTAATGCACAGTTTAATTTAGGCCTCTTTCACACACATACACACGTCTATGAACACAGTTTCATTTACACTCAAGGCGACATGGGACTCAAAAAGACAATTAACGCAAATACAGTGTATAAACATGCGCACATATGCACATTTACACTAGCAAAACACATACCTACACACATTTATTTAATAATGACTCCCCTCTCGCCATCATGACCTGCTTTTCTCACATTAACCCCCGAACGCACTCAGCTACTCATAAGTTCACAAGTAATGAAAATCCACCTTCATATTAACACGTATACACACACACCATCCCCTGAAAACACAAACATCCCACATTTTTTTAACAAGCAAACACACCTTCACAGTGTTATGTGAAGGCAATGGTGTGGACATAAAAACGCAGGATACACACACACACACACACACACACATATACCCAGACACACACACACACACACACACACACAGCTGACACCTCGCAGCAGGATGACTGACCTTCTTGAGGCCATACATGAGCCAAGTGGAGCATGCAGAGAGCCAGTACATGCAGATGTATGTGTGTAATGAATAAGTTACACGCTCCTATTAGGGCAGGCAGCAGTGACAAATGCCTCTCATTCACTCATTAGGCCACTAGCTGTCGGAGGACGCAACACAGACTAAGGCAAAGCGAGGAAAGCTTATTGGGTTTTAAACGGCCATGTAATCCATTTCCTTATTGGAGATGAATAAGCTGCTGTCTGCGGAAGCTTTATTTATGGACGAATTAAACACGTACACAGTGACGGGCAAAAAGCAGCATGAATCAAAGCCCTGGACTGCCACTGTTCAAGTCTACTCCTGGCAAGAAAAACATGAAGTGTATTAGTATACAGTAACACATACAATCCAAACAGATCAAATCTTCAGTGGACTGCAAAGCTAATCCTTAAATTTTTATTGTTTCTTTTATATCTTAACTTACTCCCTCCCATTTTTGCCATTTCGACAAGAAGGTATAAATGGAAATTAGTGATGAACTGTGTAGATAAAAACAAGCAGCAATAGAAATACTACTGAGCTCTTAACAAGAAATGGAAGAGAGGGAATTCTATCTTGCCAGACTAAATTCCCTTTGACCCAGTATCGATATTGAGTGTCCTCCGTGCGTTCAGCTAGCATTTAACAGGTTAATAACTCCTGATCTCTATCCTACCACTGGCAGCCCAATCTTTTCCATATGCAGCACCGCAGGCCAATTTCAATGACCGTGAGCAGCAATGAGAACATCTCACAGGGAAGAGGTGAAGACCAATTCCCCAAGCAGGGTGATTGTCCCCCTAGGGAGTCAATCCCATGAGAAAGGGGATTCAGTCCAACACCAGCCAAACTTCTCCTGGGAGAATGAAACATTATAAGCTGACAGACAAAAAGCTTCCTCTGACTGTAAGACAGAGCAGGTTCTCTGAGAAAAATAAAAAAATTTTTTAATCCATGCAATAAACTTTTCCCATTTCCAATCCTGGCCCTGTATCATTGCACCAATTGACTTCAGACAAGCCCATTCTATCATTCTAAGTCCCAGGGTCTTCATTTAAGTCAGTGGACGTCCACACTTTGTTTTTCCCAATGACCTTCTCCATCCGGAGCCTGTGAGAAGGGTTTCCACATTCACATGAACATTCCTGTCTCTGCGTTCAATCACTGTACGGCAAATTATCTTTGGGTTCTGTGTTGACTGACAGAACAAGACTAAATAAAAATGGAGTCAGTTGGAGCCCTAATAAATTTCTTTCTGTATCTAATTTATGTCAAGCTTTCAAATACCTATTGTCTCTCTTTGAATCTGCCTGAGCATGTTTTCTTCCTCAGCCACTTCTTAACTCTGCTGCTCTTGAGGGCTGTCAGTAGACGAGAACAGAAGAAAATGTTCCTTCTTTTTAACTGTTTCTACATTAAAGTTATCTTGTACTTTATTTCACCAACCTGAATGTTGGTTAAGGTTGTGTGGTTAAATGTGGTTACACTTCTGAGTCAGTACAAAACTGATCAATGTTGGTTAAGGTTTTAATTCTTATCTTATGTTGGACACTTTCATGACTAGTATTTAATTTATTTATATATTTTAAAAAGACTTTTACATACAGTATATAGTACATACAAAACTACCAATAAAATTAAAGAGCTGTATCAATAAGCAGTATTGCACAATAGTATAAGAGCAGTAGTGTGTCTATCCTCAAATGAAACCACAGGTTTTGGATAACGATGTCTTGCACGAGGTTCAATCGCATCAAAGTCACCAAGACCCCACTCAGGACCCAAGTAGGGCCGGAACACAATTTTACTGTTACTTACATCCGAGTCAGTTTAATAAAATCACATAGGGATCCACTGTATTTCCACTGTGCGTACACCCAGCTCTGATCAAATTTGCTTCATAGTTATCATCTGTGTTCTAGTTAAGTCTTTTTGGGTTCACAACAGGTCTACTCTGATCCAGTCTGACTATACAGTCTCTTTCATTTTGGGCATCTATGTTTTCATTCACGCAGGTCATGTTTGGGTTTCTGGATTAGATCCCAAACAGAGAAAAAAAAGCAGGGAGTCTGAGCAAAATGATGAAACTGGGGGGAAACATAGAGCATCTGAATTTTCAAAAATGCATTTGTCTAATTATCAAGGAGTTTAAACTAAAGAACAATCTAACTTACACTCAACATCAGACTATACACTGGAGAGTGTATATAAAATTCAATGGCCTTCTAGCATCAATATGTAACATGCATTAAATACTGTAGTTGGACACAGGACTTACATCATTTATAGTAATTTAAAGAGTCATTTAGTGCTGTAACCCTATCCCTGTTTCAAGGCCTCTGATTTACGTTGACAAAAGTCGTACAAGGATGTTTAAAAACTGGGTTAGCATGTGTGCCGGTTCCACATGCTGTTTGACGTCTTTCCCTGGAGATTTTTCTTCATCTAACTCTGCCTTACAGTAAACATGACTGTCACTGCTACACTACACGTCCTCTGGGGCTCGACTAATGGCTTCTCTTAATGACATACACACATCCAAAAGCACAAAGACACATACGCGTATAACTCTTCCTGATGTTACACAAATTGGAGTATCACTAATGTGACATGTGAAGTATATGTACATCATGTCTTCCGCTTTAGTGACATGTACAGATTTTGAAATGAATTCATGTAGCACTCACTATGCATAAAGCACACGCTGTAATAAAAACATACTATTCCTTTGTATGCAAGTGTAAGTAGAGAGGGGAAACCCTGCAAACAAACAGCGATAGACAGACTCAGGAAGGAAACAATAATTATTGCTCCTCTGAAACTGAGGGAAAGGGGAACAGTCTTTTGTGGGATGTCAGTGGGGTTGACAGCGCCTGAGGAGCGTTCAAGAGATCACTTCTTCAGTGCTATCATTAGGCAGGAGGGGTTTCAGAAAGGCAGTGAAGTGATCACAGAGAAGCACGCTGACAGCACATGAAAAAGAGCGCTTTTGTATCAATTCACCCTCCTCATTTTCTTTTCTCCCCCAATTTTTGCTCCCCCTATGCCTCCTCCTCTACTCTCAACACACATGCACACATATACCAGCAGACTCCGGTAGTCAGCATCAAAGCGTGATGGAACGAGGCACATCATTAGCAGCAGAAGACAGAGGCGAGGGAGGATGAAATCATTTAGACGCCACTGTGGAGAGGGAATTACTACGCTTGTCGGGATGTGGTGAATGGGGATGGAAGGAGAGAGAAAGACAAGAGGGGTGAAAAAGAAAAGAGAAAGGGTACAAATGATGGGAGAATGAAAAGTAAACATGTGTGAGAAAGATAATGAGTGGTGGCAAAACAAGAGGGCACAAAACAAACAAGAATACCACAAACCCAAGAGACGTCTGATGACAAACCATAGCAGGTTTGTTAAGGCTAAAGAGCTGAGCCAATCATCCAATCCAATCATGTCCCATCAGCAGCTCTCCAGTGTCAGCAGGCCAGGTGGCCATGTTTGACAGGCTGAACACAGTCAATTCCAGGAACAGTGAAGCTGTTGTAATGTTTTAAACATCACATAGTTGCAGGCTGAAGTTGTTCTGGGAGAACAAGTGGAAGTTGCCAATGCTCAACATTGTTTGACAGTCCAATAACTACAACTTTCCCAAAGAATATCATAAATATAGTTTAGTCAGTGGGAGATCCAGTTTTTTATGTGACTATAAGGTAGGAAATGCCACTTTCATACAGCCTGGATCTTGTAATACATTATTCATCATGCCAACAGCTCAGATCTGGGAACAAAGCAACAAACAAGACGTCACGTAATTGCACACGTTTACACACCCAGATTTGCCAAACTTACATGGAAGAGGAATGATGATTAGGATGATTATGATACATTTTTTACTCAAACTTGGGGAGAGCAAAACATTAGAAACACCTCAAATATAATTTAAACATGAATCTCCACCTCCCACTATAACCTCAATTATACACATATTATTTCTGAAAGTTATGAAAGTTACGAAACTGAGAAATTATAACCTTGTAAAAGTAGAATCCATGGCAAAGCTGCTGCGTTGGATTAAATTAGATGTTACCTAAAACAGTGGCCAAAGGGAACATAGTATAATGTACTATTAAAGAGGATTTTATCCATATTACCAACCCCAATACTGCTGTGCTACAACTTCAATGCTCCATAACACATGCAATTTTCTGATTGTCTACCTGCTCGTTCCACATTTGTAAAACATATTGTTATAAACTGTTTAGTATTATAAATATTATAAATGAATAATAAAATTCAAGCCCCAAGATCCACATTTCATTTCTGATAACAGTGAGGAGCTGGTATTTTATTGCATTATTAAAATGACTTATTGTGCTAAATGATATTTGTTTGCTTTCTACCACAAAAAAACACTATTTACTTTATATTACAAAGTACCTCTCTGTCTCATAAAAACACACCAAAAAAAACTTCCAAACACATAAACCCTTCAGGGCGTCACAGATAACAGCTCTCCCTTCTATCCCCCAAAATGCAATTAGCCATTATGTGGCCCTCTATAATCTGCCATGTTCATTTTATTTGCCTTTGATACAGCAGGGGCTTATCTTGCCAGTCTTTACACAGAGCACCACTTGCATCCCCCGGCAACGGAAAACAAAGTGAAAGCTTTCAAATCTACCACAACACTAAAACACAGGCAGAGACAGGAAGACAGAGGGGAAAGAGGCTCACTCAGCTGGACAGGACTTCACACCATAAAAAGGGAAGTTAGTCATCTGGCCCCCTGAGAAATGGATCAGAACTGATCTGGGATTCGGAGAAAACTGATGATGACCTTATTTTTCTGTGCATGCATCTGTGAGCGTTTCTGTTTCAGAGCAAAATAGATGGACTGGGACGCAGATATGAAATCTAATTTCAGGTCATAATGATGCAGAGAGAGAGAGAGAGAGTGAGTTTAGTGTGTGTGTTACCATCATTGCCCTGGCTCCCCTCTCTCTTCAGCATCTGCACCGCCCCCACATACTTCTTCAACTGGACCTTCAGGACCTCGTTCTCCCTGCACAAACAGAAACACACACAGCCTATAACCACAGTACAAAAAATAAGAGGCTTATAATTCAACAACAAAACAGATGCTTATGTGAAAACAATCATCTGCAGAGACTTTGTCACACAAACACGAGAATCGCACGAGAATCAGATCATCTAAAACAGCTGTGTAGGTGGAATAACACAAGCTTGGCCATGCTTCTTCGTACTAATGTACATATATAAGCTGCAAAAACAGATTAAAAAAACTCTTGCATCTGAGTCCAAGAAGTAAGCAAACACACGGTAGGCAGCTTCAGGATTACACTTTCAGCAGGAAGGCACAGAGGAGTTTACTCAAACCTATTCTGGGTAACCACAGAGGATCGCAACATGCTCATCTTCCAAATCTCAACAACACCTTACATGGCATCAAGCAAGTTGATTGGTTGATTCACCTCCTCACATCCACACAAACACCTCCAAGCGACCCCAAGCATGTTCGCCTACATGCAGCCTGCAGATGCATAATTCCATCTTAATTTGTCCAGAAGTGATTGTCGACGTACTGATGGTTGAGATCAAGCACAGTTGATGTGAAGATCTGGAGCTAATGCATGTACGCCACTGTAGACACCACTGTCCACACACTTTACATATACATTTATGGGTTTGGGGTTGCTCTTCTCCATTTTAAAGTTAGACGTCTGATTTTATAAATGGCGTGCTTCCACCTTTGTGGCAACAGTTAGAAAATAAAATATTGGTGTAATATTCAGATGTTCATGTACCAAAACTTTTATCAAGGCAAAACAGAAACATTTTTCACAGGGATGTCAAACATTATTCAAGCCACAAATATCACATACGCTGAGGATACATGCATTCAGAAGGCAGTTAGGAAATGAAATCAACTATATAAATTCATCTTAGAGGAAATAAAATGGAAGGAAATACTATATCAACATCTGGGGAGCCATAATGAAGTGCAGTATGATCGACCCTCAAACACATAAATTACCTTTATCATCTCCACAATGCTCATTTTAATGTCCACAAGATATGATTTGTGAATGCACAGTCATCCAGATAAACCTCTTTGAATGTACAGCATCAAGAAAAAAGTACATGAACCTTTTGAAATGTGCTTTTCTGCATGTCATTGGATTTTCATCTAAGTCACAGTGTGTTAAAGCTTTGTTTCTTGTGTTTACTGAACACACCCATTAAAAATTCAGAGCAGGTGGGAAATGTGAAGTAGGGGTGAATGGCTGTTCTATAACATCTCCATTGAGGTCTAGGCTCTGACGGGGCTACTTGTTTGTTTTTTTGGCTTCATCATCCAGGTTTTACTGAACTTCAGATGTACAATCACCCTGACATTATTGTGTAGGATTCCTAGATAAGCTTGGGAATTAATTTTCCACTCCATGAAGGCAAGTTTTCCAGGTTCAGAGGTATCAAAGCAGCTGCAAAACATTATGCTCCCTCCACCATATTTTACATTCACAAAATTATCAGGTTTTCATTGCATTTGGACCATACATGCCATGCTACACCATACCATACAATTCTTCCTGTTCAGGCTTAATCAATTCACAAAATATTTTACCAGCAGCATTATTAAGTATAATAAACTTCAGGGTTGCAGTGATTTTTTTTTGGATAGCAGTAGCATCCCTCGTGGTGCTTCGACATGACTTTTATGTCAACCACTACAGATGGCTCTTTCGAGATTTTAGTTAGTTAATGTGTGAACAAAAATGTATGTATTTTCAATAAATGAAAGCTCAAACACACAAAGTATGCTTTGATTGGCCACTTTTCCTAACCCACACTATGAATGTTTGAAGAATGTATTCAATATGGACACAAACAATTCAACCATTTGTGTGTTTACAGATTATTAATATTATTATTATTAATAATTGTAGCTTAGATGAAGATCTTACCATATTCTAGGAGAGACCAACAAAAAAAATGCAGATAACTCCAAAGGTAGCAGCATTTCAACTGATATCTGTAAGCAAGAGTCCAACGAGACTTCGGTATTTTACATTTAGTCATTTGGCAGATGCTTTTATCCAAAGCGATTTACAAGTACATTCATCATAGTTGCTGTTTAATATCTGGGTAGAGGACCCAGATTGATGCCAGGATTAAAGAGGGTCAGAGTTACATCGCAGTTGCAACACAGTGGTACACTATCCCTGCTTACAGCAGTGTTGTGGTGTGCATGTTCAGCTAAGGCTGAGCACGCAGACACAGTGATAAAGAAACAGAGAGCGAGACGGAGGCAGTCTTTTTACAAGTCGTAACCGGTTAAACATCATTGACTTTGGGGAGGAAATCAATCAGAATTGGAGTGCGGCTTTATGCCCTTGGCAGTTAAATTTAACAGCCTTTGTCTTGCTCCAAAGCCATCCCCCTACTCCTCATTCTCCACGGGTGATTTTTGGTGCCCTGCTTATCAGCCCTTATTTCCCACCAACAAAAGAGGCGCCTGCCGAGAGACCTCCTGAATCCACATGACGAGCTCTCAATGGAGCCGTCCCCATGGTCGTTATCAGAACCACCCGCAGCCCAGACACTGTTCTAGACTGATTGAATTATAGCTAATGCATGCCACTTGCTCCAAGTGTGTTTTGCGTAGTGGTTTGGGGAGATACACAGATATTCAGAAGCATTTTTTTTTTCCTAGGAAAGTGTCTACTGTTATACAATCAGGTGCAATACAGCATTGAAAAAAATGTGAAAGAACTGACATGAGATTAGAAAACGTAGAGATTTAACTTATTAGTGATTTAGTTAAGGCGCAGACACAGAGGTGAAACATTCATCTTCAAGAGCACAGAACTACTGTACATGTGTCCACTTTGAATTTACACTGCCTTAATCATCCCTTAATGGTATTATTAAAGCTGCACAAAAGACTATTTATCAAGCATCTACCACATGGCTAAGTGCTATGTGAAAGGGGTCACCCATAAAGAGTTATCACCCAACTGTGCTGTTATTATTATTGAGCTTCTTAGCACTTTTACCTCAATGGAAAAATGTAATGGTGGCCATGAAAAGTGACAGAACACACCCTGCATCACAGCTTGTGGTATATAAGGCTGTATAGCTTATATGCAGACTGGTCAAAGTAAAGTAAATTGATGAATGAATTTTGCTTTGTATGTCTGGAAACTAGTGAGCAAACCTTCAACAGCATACGTAATGTTTTTATTGTGTCCATTTCAATAGTTTTGGGCTATTTGCTTAATTATCCACTAAAATCTTCAAACAATTCTCAATTGTTGGGCTGCATTCACTTGCTCAACACCTCTGGCAAATACATCATTAAAAATTCAGTTTGGTGGACAAACATCACTCAGACCCACAGGAGAAAACTTGAATGATGGATACTAAGCAAAACTAAATTACAATACCCCCTGAGCGTGACAACAATCTGCAATTTTCTCAACCGAAAGCGTGAAGCAAGAAACTGCAGCTCTGGCTCTCTGTTGATGTCATTAAGACATTTGTTTGATGCCTTGTTTCCAGTGAAAACTATGGATCACTGAAAATGCGGTGTGCTTGAAACTCATCTGAAACTTGTGTGTCTTCTCTGCCCTAAGGGATGGTAAAGTTTTAAATGAGTGTGTCAGAAGTGAAGTACAAGCTTGGCATCTAATCTGCAGAAACTGCATCCTTTATCCAGTTGACATGGGACCAGCCACAGGAAGCTTTGTCATTAAGAGCAATAGCCTGACTCTGAAATATTGTTGTAACAAATGTCTGCTCAGAGGATAAGCCAATTAACTACACTGGTTAATAAACCTGTTGAAGTCATATCAACTCCATCCATGTGAGAGACAAGTGAGAAAGACTGATTGGGTATAAGAGGATTTATAAAAGAGTTTGTGATTGTTTTCAGCGCAAAAGAGCAGTGAGAGAAAGAAAGACTGTGTGCTTCAGAGACAGATTAAAAAACAGTCCAGTGTGCAAATGGAGATGGTGAAAGAGTCAGAAACAGTGTGCATTTGAGAGATAAAGAAATTGTAAATATTTAATGGAAAAGAAAGGGTTAGTGAAAAATATAACATTTGAGTGTGTTTTATATAAAGCAAATACTGAAATGCTGTAACTATTAATGACGAAGACTCTTATCTTCTCTGGAAGAACAAGCAAAAGAAAGTATCTACACACAGTAATTACTTAAGTTGAGTCAAAGCCCTGGGGTGATTTTTTCCTCTCCTCCCCCTGCACCCTTTCCTTTCCTTTATTATTCCTGTGCCCGGTAGTCATCTTAATGTGCAATAAACACAACTAAATTGGCCATTCTTCAGGTACGGCCTGGTTTTGTCTGTCAGTAGCAAATGAGAGGTGCAAAGACACCTCCACGGGCAAACAGCTCAGTTGCTGTGTAATGCTCCCGAGTACAATTTACTGAGACTCTCAGGAAAAAGAATCACTTCAAGCATACGTTCTCATGTGACACTTCCAAAGACTCACTGCCCAAAGCTACACACACAGATACAAAGTATACAGTACATATGTACACACACATACAGTATATATGCACAGCCAGCCACAACAAGGATTATGGGGTGCAGGATGGGTTGTTAAAAATTCAGCACTGAAGGGACAATACCCCCCTGGGCAGAGTGACATAATTGACTTTCCTGAGAAAGAAAACAGCAAGTCTAAACACTTCCAGCAAGTAAACTACGCAAACTTCACAGCCACTGTCACTTCTTAGATCAGCCATACCAGACTGCCTGGAGAAAAGACGACAGCTCTGCCAGCTAAGAAAAAGGCATCTGCTCCCATTTTCGTGTGTGTATGTGTATGTGTGTGAGAGTATGTGTCCGCCTGTCCAACCACCCCCTCTCCCAGTGACGAGGTACAACTTCCTGGCCTGAGCCCACTCGACTGGCCGTCTTCCCGTCTTCCTGCTGCGAGAGGCCTGCTTTCTGCTCTGCCAATTGACGTCTAAAAAAAGGGGCACAAGAAATAGTTGTGGGGACACAGAGTGTGTGTGTGTGTGCATGTTTAACTGTTATCCTTAAGGGAATATGTCTGACATTCAGACCAAGGCCATTCTGGTTTTATTTTTAAAGCAACAGCTTTTTTTTAAGCCTGTGTCTCTTGTCAGTCTGCTCTGACAGTTACTAATACAAAGGCACTAGACACTGTGTGACTAATAGAACATATGAGACCAGATATGTGGGATTTGGTTTATCACAAAATTTTCACTCAAGGAAAACAATTCAGATACAAGTTAACAAAAAACACAAGCTGCCTTTCAGTTGTGAAGAATTTTTTATACAATAAAATTCAATTTGTGGTTTAAGTATTATTAAATAAGGAAGGTCTGCACAAGGTACTTTATAATTTTTTTATTAAGTTGCAGTGGATGGTTGTCCACCAAGGCAATCTTCTATAGGAAGTGCATTGGCTTTTTATGAGATAATATATGCATTGAGGTTATTCCTATTATTCAGTGATAAAATATCAACAGCACTACAGTTGTGCTGTATCAAATTCTTAGTATGCCATGTCTGGGGATATAAAAAGTTGTGTAGCTGATGCAATTTAATGACAAGTTAGTCAATCTTCCTGTGTGTAAATATGTCATGAGAGCAACAACAACAATCCCCTACATTCTGTCCCAATACTGATATTTTGGTTTGTGGTAAACAATACAATACAATGTTCATTAACAGGAATCAATTTAGAAAAGGTGAGGACATCACCACCTAAAACCAAGACGTTAATAAAGTTCCTGTGAAGGTGTTGTGAGGAGGTGTGTGCATATGAACATACATGTGCTCTAGAATTTCTACAGTGTGCACAACGCACGGAGCGAGGATGTGGGCTGCTATGTGTCAACGTGTGAGCGAGGGTTTTATATTTTCGTGTTATATTTGGACGGACGTGTGAGTAAGGGTCCTGCTGTACAGTATATTTGAGTTTTGTGTGTGAGTAACTCGCTAAGTGAGCAGCAGCTTGTTTTAGCCCACCCCCCTCAGTCTACGTCAGCTGAAGTCTATCTATGGAGGCTCGCTCATCCTCTGCCGCCCCCATATGCATCCCGGCTCAAGACACACACATGCTGTTTCCTTGGGTTCGGGTGCTGCTCTACTATAAAAGTAGTATTACTAGAAGAAGCACTAAAATAAGCAGATGACTGGCGGCGTCTTCCTCACACAAGGGGACCATCTGGAGCTGAAGATAACCACTCAACCTGAACATTTCTGCTACCAGCAAAGTGATTTCTGTCCAAATCAGTGCAAATTAAACAATCTGTCTCTAATAAGAGATTCCAGGTATTAAAGTAGCTCAGTTAATTGTCGGTCAACCAGTGTTAAGATATTACTGCTCTCTGGTCCCATTTTATGTCAGGTTTTCTGACTCCCAGTTCATCTTGAGTGCAAAAGAATCACAAAGGATTATGGGATACATAGCAACTGTTGCCAGTAGCCTCTTTCACTGAATGATGCTGACAGCTTCCAGCCCTCATTCAGTGGCTAGCTGCTCCTTCAGTGGTATTTATAGCCGCTATTGATCGAGACAGATTTGGCTGAGAAGGAAAAGCAGCACTTGAGATTTAGTGGTAGACTATAGAATAGACTTCACGTGTCTGAGTCTGTGTACGTGTGTGTTTAGTTGCAAAGACAAGCACACTGTATGTCACAGTGAGTCTTGTTCCTCCTACAGTCTTTTTTCCCTACCTTTTTTGCCAATGCTGCTCCAGGTGAAAATCACCACATACTAAAATGTTCCGGCAGCTGCGGCACTGTCCTCTCCAAAGTATAACCCCGTCGGCTTTAGCAGTCCCTCCACACTTAACTTTGAGTCACTCAATCAATCCTAGCTGGTGGCTTGACTTGCTGTAGGAGGCTACTATCTGAACACAGACTTGCTGGGGCTTTCTGTTTACACTGTTGAAGGATGACTAATCCTCTATTTAAAGGGCTCAGGGCAGGACTGAGGACTTCTGGCACACAGACAATCAATTGTAGATGGTGAGGTGACGCAATTCACTTTCAGAGAAACTGCAGGCGGTCACTTATCGTTATATGTGTGATTTAGGGAAGGAAAGGTAACACTTGACAATGAGTACGAAAGGGAAAAAGGTTCTGTGTTGTTCTGGCATACGTTCTTTAATAGTTTGATACCTTAACAAATATAGTACTTTTTCCTGTCTTGCCACTACATGCTGTTGTGGTTATTACTGTGATTATATGCACTGTATGAACAGTGATGCAGATACAGTAAGTGTGAGGCACAGTGTGGCTCAATCAGCAGCAGCAACACAACTTTAAATCACACTCACAATGGCCTCTGGCTCTAAAATGTTTTTACTGTTGCTGTGTGCTGAATTTGATTTAATTTAGA
Organism: Helostoma temminkii; assembly: GCA_900302695.1. Classification (NCBI taxonomy): domain Eukaryota; kingdom Metazoa; phylum Chordata; class Actinopteri; order Anabantiformes; family Helostomatidae; genus Helostoma; species Helostoma temminkii. The sequence goes on from OMLM01012447.1 coordinate 68,120, forward strand.
GATACATACCGTAATAATACCAACAAAACAATGAAAGGAAAACAAAAGTCCTGGCATCATCATTTTTACTACTGACATTTCGTTCGGTCGAGCGCGGGTGGAGTTATAATGTTAATAACTACGGCGCAACACTTAAAGATAATAGCAACGCCTGTGTATTTCCTGACATGACTAATCAAATGTCTAATGTGAGAGCGTTTCAGACGGGATGAATGGCCAGGCAATTAAATCTGCATTAGGCAAAACATTTACACACAAAAAACAAAGCTATGACTATTTATCTGCAGGAGGTTGCGAGGTTAACGATCAATACGATTGACACAACCATTATAATGTTAAGTGTTTAAATTTCTGTTTTGCTGAACCCTGCTCTAATAAGTGCACCACTCAGATACTCCTATTTTCATCTGTAAATGCAAAAAACTGAAAGTTCTAGTAGTGACAATAAAGGATATTACACTTTGAGATGGATTTTGTCCTCACATTTCTTCACATTACTCTTAGTGTAAACCAAACTGTCCCAGGTAACTGTCAGTGTCAAAATCTCTTTGTTGCAGATATTTGTAATTGACAGTGAAGGCTGTAATCGATGAATCAACTAAACATTCAACTTTAGATTCTTGCCATGACAGAAGTACAGTAGTACATAAAAGTTGACCAAAATAATAAAGCAGCTCTTATCTGTGTTGATGGTTGATGGGATGTGTGATTTTTTATTTTAAAATCCTAGCTAGTGCTGCTTTAATCTTTTTACAGGAAACAGAAAGTGACAGTATTAAAGTTCTCCAGACCCTCGAGCTGTATATTACCTGGCCAGTGCCTGGACCTTGGCTGTGTGTCTCTCCTCCAGCTCTGCCAGCTTCTTCTTCAGCAGATCAGTTTCCTGCCTGAGGCCTGCTGAGTGCTCCATCTCCCCATCCAGCAGACTGCGAAGAGACCTGCCAAACACACGAAGCACATCATGTTACATGTTTGTATCAAGATAATACAGATTTCTGCCCTAGATACAGACCTAATTTTCCACATTTGGATGAATGAAATCCGTTGTTATGTTACTTTGATAAACTGTAGACTAGATAAACACGGTTAAGCTTCTTTAATTGCTGTAATAAATGACTGGCTGGATCACATTATGCTCTGATGTAACACTTAATCAGAGCACAACTGTGACTGCAGCACTCTTAATATTAATACCCCAAGCACAAATCACAGTTTATGATAAAAATCTAAACACTGCTTGGGAGAGGATTCATACAAATTGTTATCGCTCGTGAACGTGTATAAATATAAAAGTTTTCGCTCACTGCAACAGAACCATACTGAACTATACATCTCTGTTTGCTCAACCATCTATTTTAGTAACTGTAATATGAGTTTAAATCACAGTCTCTGGTGGATTATTGCTAAAACAAACACAACTAAACTGTTTCCTGCCTCAAGTCAGCACAAAAAAAAGCTTCTTGTCTGAGGATAAACAGAAAACAAGCTGACACAATTTATACAGAAAGGTCATTCGATATCTTCTTCCAGTCTGAGAGTCAGAGAGAGTGTGCGCGTGTGTACATTTGGGGGTTTGTGGGCAGCAGATAAGGAGAATATATCCCAACGTACCCATTTTGCTCCTCCAGCTCATCCTTCCTGTTCATCATGGCAACAATTGCCTGACGCAGCTCCACTGCAGAGCAGAGAGAGCAGAGTGAACACATGAAATACACACAGACAATAAACAGAACAATATGCATATACTCCCACTTCCACTCCGCACTTGACGGATTAATGTTGTACTTTTGTTCCATCCCTATAATGCATGGATGAAATCAGGTTTAACTCACTGCGAAAATGTGAGTTTTACGGCTAAATCAGGTTGAGCTTTTACAATGGCTACAATAACACTGAGGAAAGAAGCTAATGCAAGACAAACAAGGGTGACGAACACTGGCTGCCATTTGCATTAAATAATGCTTTCACAAAGTCTGAGTGAACTCAACTTGGCCATTACTACATGTTTCAGCTACACATTAATGTGTCAGGCAGCCCAGCACACGCATGATAAATGTCAACTAAATAACACAATTACTCTTAAATTATAGTCGGCTGAATGTCTTTGCATTAGGGTTTTTCAAACTCACTGCAATAATTTCATCATTTATGCGACTAAATTGAACATCAGGATCTCGAGTTGAATCCTCCTTCAGTCCAAATCCTCCATACTGTAGAAATCTAGTGCCATCAGGGTCATACTGTAATTATCATCATTGTTACTGTCAGCATGAGAGACCATTCTCATCCTCTAACTGGTGATTTCAACTGATGGACTTTTAGAACAGCTACCACCACAGTAGTTGGAAAAAGACAGTTAAACCAATTTTATTTTCATGATTTTACTGATAAATCAACATGATGTTTGCCATTTAGAAAATATTGTGAACTGTCACTTTCGTCTACATCTGACAGAAAAAGGTTTTATCAAAAAAAACAACATTGCTAAAATTGTAAAGCAGCTTCTAAGGCATCTTATACAATTTCTATAGCACTGGTTTCTAACCAAATAATAATTCACAAAGGATGCCCAGAACAAACATCTGTTGTACACTGAAAAAGGTTTTTGCATCATATAAATATTAAATTCCCTCTTCACTCAAAACACATTTTTCTTCTTCTCATTACACATGGATGTCCTTCACTGTGCAGAACTGTGTATGTTAGGGTTAGTTTTCATATATGAATATGCTGTTAAAGGAAAGTTAGTCAATTAGTATCTTATTTTAGTTTTAGTCATGTACAAGCATGCAGGATTTTCTGCATATCACATGTCAGGAAGGCAGTGGTTGCCACTCAAATGATGAAAATGTTTGCATATTGTTATATTCTCAATCTGTCAGTGAGGGAGAAGGAGAAGGAGCAGATGTCATTCATTTTCAGAGATTCTGGCACAGAAATGCAACTTTTTGTGCAAACAGCAGATCAGACACAAAATATTGTGTCTAAACATAGAGTTACATAAATACATCTGCTTTTCCACGATGAAAAGATGAAAACGTGGATTGTTGAGATGAAAATGTCCATTAAGGAGCTGAGAACAGGGTCCACAACGTGTTTATTTTCCTCCCAAGGTGTGTTATCAGAGACCTTAATTTGGATTTGGATTAATTAGCACTGAAACAAACTTGCCAGTTTGAAAGGGAACACCTTGCATATTTGGTTTGAGCTTCACATATGTGCGAATTATCAGTCTTGCTTTTCCTTTTTTTGTTTACACGTTCACTGTGTTTGAGTTTCTTTTTTTTTTTTTTTTTTTTTTTTAAAAATG
>OMLM01012447.1:71449-84115 GCA_900302695.1 Helostoma temminkii
TTGTTTTTTTTTTTTTTTTTTTTTTTTTTTTAAAACAGTGACCAATTTTGCTATGGATACCAAAAAAAAAGTACAAAATTTGTCGAAACTTCTCAAATTTTTCACCACAACCAAACCACCACCTCCTAACTAGTCTGTTAGCACATGAGCAAAGTAGCTCATCTACACTGCATTTATACACATGCAGAGACCACAAGTCTATTCTCATAACTAATGTAGGGTGTTGATGCAACCCCAGACACAAGTAGGTCTCCTCCAGCCCCAAGCTAAGTGCCTGGTTGAGGGAAAAGATAAAGAACGAACAAGAGTACGATGAAGAGCACAACGTATGTCTATTATCTCCATAGTTCCATTCTCCACATCAGCAGGCCAGAAATAAACATGACCTTTAGTACGACCACATGTTCACAGCGGGTGCCACAGCCAAGCCATTAGGGACTTCAGTAGAGCCAGACAGACCTCTGTCCTCACAGGGGGAGGTGGACAAACTACATAACAGTTGTGTGTGTGTGAGAGAGTGAGAGAGAGAGACAGAGAGGAAATACATATGCACCAAACTACTCATATGTTTAGGAGTGTGAAAGTGTGTGTGTGTGTGTGTGTGTGTGTGTGTCCACCAGAACCTACACACTTTTGCTCAATTGTTCCATTGATAGATGCCATGTAATTGAGGTGCCTGGTGAATTATAGACTCCATACTTGCCAATGGGCTGCTCGGTCTCACACACTGTCAGATCCCAATGGAAATCACTGACGCAGAGCTTGAGCTACACACTACTGCTTCTTCCTTCTCCCACACACATAGAAACATCCCTGCATGTATTTATTGATCTGTGTGTTTTACAAAGCCTTAATCACAAAAAAACATTAGCACAGTCATTAGCACTAAGCATACACACGCATACCTTCTCTTCTCATGTTTATTTCTAACCTTGTCAACAAATACCATGATGTTTAAAAGTCCATAGAACTGGGGAACTCACAAGATGCCAATCAAAATTTATATCTGATACAGATATCTGATTTGTTTATTTTGGATTTATTCTGGCCGGTATATGTAGTGAGTATAAACAAGAAACTGATATTGCAAATAAGTCAATGAAAAATGTGTCTTAATTGCTCAATAGGAAAAATCTAGATGGAGGTATTCTTTAACAAACCAACAGTTTTTCATTAATTTGTGACATTAGATTCATTCAAGATTTTTTCTACAAGACACTTTCCGTCAACCTGGCTCATCTTCTTCCTCGGTTGTTTCCTACGTTTCCCATGAACAACTTTGTACAACCCCTGGAGAATGCAGCCATACTTGTTGCTTTGAGTTATGTGAGTAGGCAGAGACAGCAAAAGCAGTAGTGTCACGAGCAAGAGAGCAAGATTTTTCCAGTCGAGAAAAAGTCACGGTCTATTACTCAAAATGCAAAATCTGCTTTGGCTGTGTCACATTCTGGTATACTGAGTCGGCAGCAGGCATAGAAATTGGTATCTTTGCCTCTGTCATAATGGATTGTCAGAGTCTGGAGGAAAAGCCTTTTGATTCCAAACAAACCAATACCAAAACCAGATGTTACAGCGATTAAGGCTGGATATGTATTTTAGCAAAAACATTTTTCTTGACTTTTGTTTCCTGTTTTACATCTTTGTCTCCTGGACTTCTGTACCATGAAGACTACTTGCTGTGCTGCTACACCAGTGATTTTTAGATCACCAGGTTTCTCTGTGAACCCGTGACCTCCTCTGACTGAAGGCTAATAGACTGGACAACAAATGACAGCTCAGGTCCAGTGCTCACAGGTGGCTGCAATCACCTCTCCTGCCCCGGACGTCTGACTCACGAACACACACTTACAGAATCCAAGGAATCAAACAGCATCAGTGTGAGTGTCTAGAGTCTAAGCTCTGATTACCTCCGAGGCACTCAGCAGCACACCAACTACACACACACTAAATGCTCAAGTGGTTTTAGAATTTGAAATTTTTATCCGCATCTTAAATCTCATAGCTGATGTAAATTGCAGGAATTCACACAATCTCACTTTCTCACAAGCAAAATCATTTGAGAGGAGTAAATAGGCGAGTACATATAAGCACAATAACGTCCATACACTGGACCAGCAGTGCCACCTGGTGGATCTTTTGCTATCATGGACCTGAACTGAACAATCATGCAGCAATAAGATCACTTTAACTGCAAGAAAAACAATAAGGTTTGATGGCACCGATCAGCAAGCTTGATTTAATTTGCGACAAGCAACAGCTGTTGTGAAATAGTCAGACAAAGAAAAAGTCAGAACTTCTAAAAGATTCATCACCGTGGCAAACTTCTCAGTCTGAGATTAAATTCAGATAAAACCTCCATACGTGATGACTCAGCAATTCTTCCCATCTTGCCATATCTAATGTGACACATTTGTATGAGTTCATTTATCATCAGCACTAGTTTGTGTTATGTACTGAATACCGCTGGAGTTTGAGCAGACTTGTCTCTCCAGTTGCTCCAAATCTTATCAGAAAACAATCCAAGCTGTGAGTGCATTGAAATCGTGGTAATTAGGGTTTAAGATTGTGTAGCTGTGGTTTTTTTGCTGTTATAGTGATTTAACTTCTACTACTTAAGGTGTGAACAGACAAAGAATCAGTTGCCGTGATGCTGGCTCACGTGTGGCAAAGATTCGTGATGATTAATTCCACAGAACAGGTTTTTTTAGGGCAACACAAACGAGACCTGAAAGAGAGAGTGAGAAATGGTGAGAGACAGGCAGATGGAAAAAGGAAAACACTCACCCACTGTCATGGACTCTGGCAGACCAGATGTTGGCAGCACAGTGGAGAGTGGAGCAGACTGTGCTGGCGGACTGGACTCCATACTGCAACACACGAGGAGGAGGAGGAGAGCATTATTTTATATTTTATTTTTACACAAAGATGAATCTGAAGCATAAAATCAAGCGGAAAGCAATGCATATATTTCCTATGAGAACATATTCCCGTAGCTCACTTGAATGTTACATCTGATCTGCTGCTCTCACAATTTCCCACCGGTCCTGCTGACTCACAGCGAGCAGGAAATGTAGCCGAGTCCTCCACAGAACTCACTGAAACAAATTAAAAGTGAAAGTGAAGGTACAGCCTAACAGAGAAAGTCCCTACATTTCATCTGACGCGAAAATGATCCCTGAATTGAAGCCAGGAACAGCTGCCATCAGCAAAAACAAACAAAAATAACACAATTTTACACTATAAAGTATTTACAGTGCTAAAGACGACGAAGAGATAAAATGTTGATGTGGCCAAAAGTTCATCAGGAAGTGTTCTCAATAAGGTGTAGGACTCTGAACTCTGAACTACATCTATGGCTTTAGTGTTGGCGAGTACAGTACCTGGCTGGAGATCAGCAGGGTTTACAGGAATGAGGATGTCTGAGCTGCTGTGGTCAGTCATCACCTGCAGAGGACTCCATGTGGACACGCTGGACAGACTTCCCACCACCACCCTAAAACAAAACAGTTTGGTTGCAAATGTGCCCAGAGCCATCAGTGCATTTCAGTCTCATTTCACTCAATGCAAATTGGCACAGTTCAAAGCAGGAAGAATGCCGTCAATAAGAGAGGCATCTATTTGATTTTTATTGATCTATAAAATAATGCAACATTCTTCTACAATGGCAAATAAAACCAACCTCAAGCCTTTGTACTTTTTCATAATGTTGGTTGTCTTGTTACTGCATTAGGATGCAACTGTTATCTGATTGAGACACATCTTTACTCTGCCCAGAGAAAAATGGCTGCGGGAGCTTGTAAGTCGACAAATTGTAATTTTATGAACAAGCCCCATAGGTGATATTCCCTGAGCCCACATTTCTTTCTGTCTAAATTATTTAAACTGTGAAATATTCTTCTTTATAACATTTAGCTGACTCACTGATCAGAGCTGGTCCTCTCCTCCTCCTGGGTTTGAGCTCTAGGTTTGTACATCTCCTCCTCTTCTTCCTCCTCCTCATTGTCTATGCTCTTACTGTCAGGCAGAGGAGGTGAAGTTATGGGAGCTGTACGTGACGGATGGGGGGATCCCACCCAGCTAATTTCATCCGGCTCAACCAAGCCGTTCTGGGCTGGAGAATGGGAGAAGGTCGGCTCCAGAGGGTCTATCCCTTCCTCCACGCTGCTCTGAGCAGGGGCAGTGTGACTCTTCCTCATCGAGCCTATCTTCTGGGAGTCCTCCTCTCCCTCCTCCTCATCCTCTGCCCCGCCGTCCAGATCATCATCAAAGGAAATTATGTTGGTGATCTTCTTTTTCCTCCGACGCTCTTTCTTCAGCCCTGAGTCTGAACAGAAAAAAAGATGAAAAAGAACAGATCAAAAAACTCAATCTCAACATTCAATTAAGTGAAACTCAAATTAATTCACTACTTTTCACCTGTAAAGGCCGGCTGACTCCAGACGTTCATTCAAAGTTTAATAATGGTGACATCAGCATTTTAAATTTATTTAAATTAGGCCACTGGCCGTGATTCAGCTGCTTTGCTTTTCAGAGCCAAGAAGGCTGGCTGTGCATTAGCAAGTCTACAAATGAATAAGCTGAATATGTCTTCCCACCTTCAGGAGCTGGTGTGCCAACTTAGAATTTTAGCTGCATTCGTTCGAGTGGAAAGTTTTACCACCACACGGTTAAAATTTAAAAGCTTGCTCGTCCCACCGAGCAGAACATATGGAGAGAAAATGGTGTGAGTTTTCCCAGATGGGAAGGACCAGGGCAGACAGCTAAATGAGGTCAAACAAGGAGACCAACATTCTGGAAGTTTTTTCATTTCATGGGGGATTTCATCACCACTAAAGCTCTGTGCTGCAGAACCCTTGTGTTGCATCCACTAGATTTGTTCTAGTGCAGTCATTATGCATGCTCAAACTGAGCCGTATGTTGTTTTGGTGCTTGTGCTGGTTCTGGGATGACTTTGTGAACTAAACACATTTTTCAAGAGTAAATAACAGTACGCTGTATTAATAAAATACAGTATGTTTCATTTTAGAACCAGAGGATCGTGACACATAACTCACTTCATGTAAGGGGTGGACTAATTAACAGAAACACCTATCGACAGTGTAAGGTGTCCATTTTGATAAACTGCTGCTGATCTATCAATTGCAAAACTGCTAAATTATGTCAACTATGAAAGAATGGCTACAATGATATGTTACTGCATATGTTGAAAAAAAACTTTAGCAAAAATGAACAGTGGTCACTACAGAACACAGTCTGAACATAAAAGAAATCTAACAATGTTTTATTTCTTAGCAATATATATTATATAATATTATGCATTACTTTGACCTCCATCTGTTGCAGCAATATAAATATTTTTTATTTCCTACCAGCAGAGGTGCTGCGTGGCAGGACAGGTAGAGGGTCTGAGGCTCCATCCACTTTAGGGGTGAAACCAGGCACCACAGCCGTGGCAGTGCTGATCTCTCGCAGCAAGCTAGTGACCCCCTGAGTCGACTCCTTCCACAGGCTGCCAATGCCCTGCGTGGACTCTTTGAGGAGGTGGGACACTGATGAGCCTCCTCCTCGCGTCAGCGTACCATTCAGGTCACTGTTGTCGATGTTGATGGCAAAAAGAATGGAGTTCAGACCTGAGTGCAACAGAGAGAGACAGAGAGACAAAACATAATTCGTTACAGATCAGGCCTCTTAAATATGAAGCTTCTGGACCTCTGCGTAGCATCTGGTAAGCAAACACAGCAAGAATCAACCTAAAAGTAACTGTTTATGAAAAGACAGAAAGGGTTCTGGCATAAGATTAGAGATAGATATTCATAATATTTTAGAGTCTGTGCTGACTGTGCTGTCATTCTGTCACGCTAGAATGTAATATGTTAAAACCCAAAATCACCTGCAGCCATGGTGGGGAGCATGCTTGCCCTCTCTTCATCGAGAATAAAAGCCCAGTCTTCATAGTAAATTCTAGAAAAGAGAAAGCAGGCGAAGACAAAAAGAGGAAAACACTGCACATGTGAGCATATCATCTAATAAAAATTCATTTGCAAAACTTTAGAAAAGATTTTGTCATATTGTGAAAATGCAAATATCTTTGTTCACGGAACTGTACTAAAAAGGGACGTGGTGATTTCATAAGAAAACCAGACACACTGCACTAACCCCAGACGTGAGCGGTCAGCCAGCAGTGTGTGCAGGTAGCGCTCCAGCGAGTGCTCATTGAGGGCACAGCGCAGCCAGGCACGACCCCGCCCGAGCTCTGAGGAAATGTGGCGTAATGAGTAGAAGCGCTGAAGCTCGTGGCGGTTCAGATGCTCCTTCACATAAAACCAGAAAGTCAGCTCTGGTGGGAGATAAAAAGAGAAAGACATTACTAACTTCTCGAGTCACATCTTCACTCTCTCATTACAAATATACTCCTTACACATACAGCAGCTCCATCTTAACGTGTCACTTCTCCTCATTCTGCAATGACTCAAGTTTTCGTAGCAATTAACAGGAATAAGTATTATGTTACTTTTTGCATACAATTAGCATATAACCTCAGTACAATGTGGTAGAATGATAACTGCTATTTCTGGCTATGTCAGAGGGCTTGGCTTCATTAAGGAGCTCCTAATTCATGAGCTCAGCCACAATCCCTTCTTCTAATTGACTGAAATACTGGGAAACGTCAAATATGTTAATGGTTATGTGGTGGTAGCCATTACAGAAGCCATGCATCTCTCTTCCATTTGGAATTAACAGCTGCAAAGTTCTTCAGTGTGACACAGTAGAAACAATTTGGTAAAATGTGAAACTAATGTCTCTCAAGCAACAGAACGATCTTTGCAAACTGTGATGCAAATAAAAGTGAATCTCTGACATTTTTCCATTTTGTTCATCTCCGCTGAAAAACTAGAACTACCTCTACACCAGGGGGGTGATTCTATTGTTGCCAAAAGTATTAGAAGAGGTGGAATAGCTAAATTATTTTGATAATACAAAAATTACAATTTAATTGAAAAAATATGGGACATAGTAAGCATTGTCGTGTCACAGTTACAAGGGCCTTAGTTAAGGTTCTTCAGTGTCTGCTCACAGTTTGGTTAATTAGTGATCCTAAATATGTCCATGCGTGTAAATGTGTCTGTAAAGGGCTGTTTGTCCCTATATGTCAGCCATGTACTACACTAGCAACCTGTCCGAGGTGCACCTTGATGCTTGACCAATAAGAGCTGGGATAGGCTCCAGCACCACAAGCACAAGTGGTTGTGTTTACTACAAGGATAATGGATGGATGAAAAAATATGTTCCCATATTTACACTGTGTGATTTAGACACAAAGTGAGCAGGGACACAAATGCAAATAGTGGATGAATGGATTATAGTTGGAGAAATATAAAGTAGTGTTTGAAAGTGCTGGATGAAATGGAGAAATGATTAAAAGAGACAGTATTAATAGATTAGTAATTAGTTATCTTAGAGTAATGGACAAACAGAAAAGATTGGTGAAAATACAGCAGTCAGCTAAAAGTAGTGACTAAATGGATGAAACATCCATCATGATTAACCAAACTGACTGAAACACTGATAGTTCAACTTCAAATACTGTCATAGCCTTTATTATAAATATTGTTATATTAGTAACAGATGATTCATTGGTAGATTACATGCACTTTAAAACTGATTTCAAGTCACATATTTATAACATGATGAGAACCACAGCTGCAAATCATAAATACTTTAATCTTCAAAAAGAAACAAATAAAAACATAGTAAATTCTATAGTTGGATCAAGATAGTTAAAACCTATTTTGTCTTTCATGTTTGAACAAAAAAATGTCATGATAAAAAAAAATGTAGTTCCTATGTTCAGTGAGCATTAAGGGGCTAAAGAGGAAACTGCCACAAGCTGTTCGGGACCCTGACTAAAATTTTCAACAAGCTCTTGAACAATTGAGTAAACAGCATGTATTTATAATGACAGTAGAATTCAGCACATTGCATGTATTTTTTAGGAGCCTAAAGTCTCAGATGTGCTGCCCATCACAGAGTGAAACTTAGAGGCAGAAGTTTAAAAACAGTCAGGTGAGCACAGCAGAGACAATGAAGTAAGCAGGCAGAGATCCTTATGCATGTGCCCCTGTTTCTTTAGTCTAACCATCTGGTCTAGCAGTCAGGTGTGTGTGCGCATGTGGTTATCATACAGCTTGCAGCTTCCCACTGACACATCTGCGTCCTTCAGCCCTCCGTGACTTCCAAAATAACAAGCCAATGTACCCTGCAGCAAGGCTATATCCTTCTCCCGTCTCCGTTTTCCAAGGTAAAAGCTAGAGGCTAATGGTAAGACTGATTTTCAACTTTAGACCTGAGATTAACAGACCGTGTCCCCTCATACGGCGAAGCAAAGTTAACTACAGTACTGTACCTGCTTCAGTCTTGCTGCTGAAGCCGGCAGCTTGTTTGAGAGCAGCGGCAGTGAGGGCCAAGCCTCTGGTTTTCCTCAGGCCATGCTGCAGCACCGCTTCAAACTGGGCACATAGACAGATCACCCTGCAGAGACAAAGACAAAAACAGGTTACTGCATAGACGGGTGTTCAGTTAATCAGTCGTTACAATGAGTCATACACGTACACACAGTGCTATGAAGGAATATGAGTGTTTTAAGTTGTTTGAAACTTGAAAATCACCAGTGAGTTGGAAATATCTACGCTATTCTTCTTCATTTTCTTTTTACGTTAGCATTAATGTTTCCTGCACTATAAAATCATTTAAAAGGGATCCATTATCACCTTCTGTTTGATACGAGGCAGACCTACTTCCATGTTAATGTTCAAAAGCTGACAATGCAACCTGAATATGAGATTTAAGAAGCATAGGATATGAAATTTTGATTCAATATTTCTATTCTCTGATGAAACAAAGTTGGTAGATCATTTTTCATGCACCCCACGAAACTTAAAAAAGCACTTCCTCATTGCTGTCATAAGAAAAAAAAATGCATTGTTTTTATCCATTTTTAGATGATTTTGCTGTTATGAAACGGATCCTCGAGCCGGGCGTGTTGCCAGATCGCTGTACAGAAGAGGCTGAAGGTACAATAAGAACATACAGGAACAACACACATCAACCATCAACCAAAGACTTTTATGTAAAAAGCATCTTCTCCTACCTGCTGTCTGAGTCTGTGGCAATCTCTTTTCTTCCTCCAAAGCGGATTTGGCACTGGAAAGATATGAAGGGAATGATAATAGCTACCTAAGAAAAACTACTTTCTGCTTTTGTCTGCTGAGTTCAAACCCTACTCCAGCACACAATGAGCATATTTCTAACAGTTCAAGGCACTAAACTACTACAGCAACTATTTTTTCATTTTATTATTTTTAATAATACCAGAGTCTGATTATTACAAGATAAAAGAGAACTGCACATAATTGATAAAAGACATAATAGGCGACTGATCTCAGTTCAAAAGTAAATGTAGGGGCTTTTATCTATTTAAACTTGCTAAACATGTTTATCTAAACTTACTCAGATCTTTTTTTAATGCCTCATATTGCTCATGAAGGTTACTTCAGAATCCCGTGTTAGGTTTACAGAGCACCAAGTGATTTGCTGGGTAGCATTTTCTCCTTAAAACCTTGTGTCTACATCTTTGAGTTGACAAAAATCTCTGATTTGCAGCTCTGATCAGATTTAGTTTTCATTTCCTAGCATTACACACAAACCCAAACTAGCTGTGAAACTGTACACGCACATCCCACTTTCTCTTTCTGTGATTGGAGAAGAACCTCATCTCATGAAACTATAGCCAATGTTATGTTTCTTTGCTCATTATTAAAAACACGCTGTCACAGAAAATGACTCTTTAACGCCAATAAGTGTTGTATCCAACATGTTTCCACATGATTAAACAGAGAATAAACTCACAATAGTTGCAGTCTGAGTTTTACTTCCTCTGGTGTGTTTTGGTGTTAAATAAATAGGAACTATGAGGTAACACTTCATACTTTTAATGCGAACTGATTTCTTGGTTTTGATAAAGTCTTACATCGTTCTCATAAAAAAAACACACAGGTGACAGATGAGTTACCTGTTTGACAGCGTCGAGCAGCCTCTCCAGGAGGTGTTGCCTTTTAGTATCAGTCTGCTGAGTGCCTGCAAAGAACAACACAGAGAGGTTAAAGAAACTACAGTAACATGCAGTCAGTTCCCAGTAACTGGACTTCTTTCTACTTTCCAGTTGCCATAATTCAGTTTCCAGATAACTTCACTTGGATGACAACAAAGAAACAAATGTAAAGGAATATGACAACAATAACTTGATTTTAGCTTACTGGATCCTTCAATGAGCAACATAGTCATTTTACTATGAGGAAACTTTAACATCTGGTGTTTCTGGAAGTGTGCAGAACAAAAGCTTTACGAGTTATGTTCAGTTCCATCTTATAAACTGCACTGAAGATCTTAATATTTTTTTATTATTTTACTATTCTGCATGCAATTTGTATAACCTTTTTTAGTTTAACCCCCTAAAGTTTTAGCTTTCCTACAAAAGTCTCTTATTTGTTGTTGTTTGTTTCTCTTCTTTCTTTTTATTATAAATTAATTTTGGACCATAGCTCAAATGATACAAACTATGTGAAAGCATCACTTTTGTGTCTGGGGAAACATTTCTGTCATTTAAACACTAATGAATGTAACTGACAGGTGCAGTCCTAGAATGACACAGTCTGGCATGTGATCAATATTAATTTAGGACACAATACTTGCAGTTTATACACAGGTACCTACAGTCTACCAGCACTACCCAGCTCTGGTTGCTTTTGCAGCCTCTTCCTTCTGTGAACATATTCACATGGGATTCAGGCTGGTAACCTCATACTCACACTTGTAGGTACCTAACACCTTAAAAAGTTTACTTCTGCGTGGAACTATACAGATTAGCAGGTTGTCACTGTGGACCTCAACACTTATGCTCTGCATTGATTCACATACAGAAAGAACAGAGCTGCAGTTTAAGCCTCACAAAGAGCAGAAAGGACATGTGCTGGATGAGGGGGACATGGCTGCAGTGTGCGGTGCTGTGCAGGAAATAGCTAACTTATTTTGTGAACACAGCACCTGCTGCCATGCATGTTTGATTCCACATTTTTAGTACGAGGGAAAGCAGCACAGCAATAAAACTCACCGTTCATTTTGACAGCCAAATCCCGCTAGCAGTGACATCCAAGCTAAACAGTGCTCCACCTTTTTGAGGCTTAGCGATGGACCGGGGCCATGCTGCCCTTGTGGCCGAGCTGGCCCCACCTAACGCGGCGTGAGGACTGATGCTCACTCGCTGAAGAGAGAGGCCTGCCGGGAAGCCGCTGGGCTGTGGATCTGCCACACTCTGACATGTAGTTGTTCAAAGCTAAATCAGCAGATAATCTGTACTGCGCATGAGTCGTAATGCAATTTAAGAGCCATGAAATCACCTGTGTGAAGTGTAGTGAACCGTCTTATAAAGAAATAAAATATTTTCAGTCTGGAGCTTGTGACACTGCGAAAACGGGAAACGAAGTCCTGACTATACACTGATAAGGTCACATGACACAACACACTGCTGTCATATGACCGGAAGCCACCGCTGGGAGTTGTAGTCTTTTGCTAAAGATGTTTGTAAAGGCATGAACGAGAAAATGAGGTAAATGTACCAGATTCATACCTGACTTATTTATACTACATACAATACATACATACTACATTTCCAAGTGCTTCCTTCACATTTATATAAGTATATACAAGTATAATACACAGTCAAGCCCAAAATCATTCATACCCCTATCAAATTCTGACTTAAAGTTAATTTTTTTTCAACCAGCAAGTTTTCTCTGACCAGAAATGACACAGTCTTCTCCCAAAAGTTAATAAGACAATGTACAAGAGGCATCATTGTGGAAAAATTATTACTCATCTTTAATTTACTCACTTAATTTACATTTGAACAAAAAGTGGCATGTCCAAAATTATTCATACCCTTCTCAGTAATCAATAGAAAAGCCTTTATTGGCTATTACAGCAATCAATTGCTTCCTATAATTGCTGACCAGCTTTTTTTCATGTCTCCACTGGTATTTTTGCCCATTCATCTCTAGCGATGAGCTCCAGCCCTTTCAGGTTGGAGGGTCTCCTTGCCATCACCCTGATCTTTAGCTCCCTCCACAGATTCTCATTTGGATTTAAGTCAGGACTCTGACTGGGCCACTGCAAAAAGTTAATGTTTTTGTCTGCTAACCATTTCTTAACCACTTTTGCTGTGTGTTTTGGGTCATTGTCATGCTGAAATATCCACTGGTGCCCAAGGCCAAGTTTCTCTGCAGACTGCCTGATGTTGTTGTTGAGAATTTTGATGTATTGCTCCTTTTTCATGGTGCCGTTTACTGTGATTAGGTTCCCTGGTCCACCTGCTGAAACCCCCCCCCCAAAACACATTAGATTCCCACCACCATGTTTGACAGTGGGGATGGTGTTCTCAGGGTTGAAGGCTTCTCCTTTTTTACGCTGAATGAGGCTACATCATTGTGGCCAAACAATTCAATTTTTGTTTCATCTGACCATAAAACAGAAGACCAGAAGTCTTCTTCTTGGTCCAGATGAGCACTTACAAAGGCCAAGCGGGCTTTTGTGTGCCTTATCTGGAGAAGTGGC